>JAYMFT010026905.1:0-30842 GCA_038088735.1 Panulirus argus
ACAAAAAAAAAAAAAAAAAAAAAAAAAAAAAAAAAAAAAAAAAAAAAAAAAAATGAAAACCTAGTACAACCTGTCCACCCTTGATCCCTTGATATGTTGTATGTACAATGCATACATGTAGTTTACTATATTTTCTTCAGTATCAGATACAACATGCCTATATTCTATTGCACTGTGTATTAACTTCATCATTAATTTTCATATTGAAAAGTTGACATTTTTTCAACTCCATTATGTGTGAATTATGAATGCAGTTTTCATAGTTGAATAGGTTGCATCACATTTTTGGATATATAACCCATTTGTGGATCCATGCCACACCCAAAGTTATGGTTGTGGCATATATCAAAATCATTTCAGTTTTTCTACATATATACATTTGTATTATATTTTTCAACTGTTATTCAAATTGTACAGAACTGTTGTGCTAGAATGAAGTTACCCAGAAATCTGACTAAACTAAAGTGGATTAAAAAAGCATTTATCTACTAGAATGCGTTAAACTTCGTTAAGATACATGTTTGAATGTAGACGTCACATTTCTTTATATGCATGCAAATAAGGGAAAAGTGTTACCTGTAGCCATCATACACATTGGTTTAATATGGTTTACTGTTCTTAAACTATAGTTTAAATATGTTCCTTTTTTCTTTCTTTCATAGTTGTTTACCATTTCCCATGTTAGCAAGGTAGTGCCCGAAACATAAAGAAAAAGTCTCATTAGCTCATATCTGCTATATATTAGATATTTTTCTATTTTTGTATTTTTTTTTTTCAGTTAGGATCTACTTAATGGGTAGCTTTAGTTAAAATGCTTTTCATGCAGCTGGAGAGGGATGTCAAAGCAGTACTGTTAATTTGATATTATATATACAATTTTATGGTCAGCAGTATTGAAAAAAATACATTCATACATCACTATATTCCCTGTTGAGCTGTATTATTCCTCACAATGAATAACTAGTTGTTTAGCAATTTAAAAACATATTTTTCAGCGTCACAAAAGAACGCACACGGGTGAGAAGCGGTTTCATTGCCCTGAGTGCCAGAAACGTTTCATGCGTTCTGACCATCTCTCAAAACATGTCAAAACTCATACAAAACAGAAGGGGATGGTGAGTAATTGGAATGTTTTCTCAAATGTAAGTGGATATTGCAGTTTTTCCTATGTTTAGTGGGTTGTGGGGTAAGTTATCAAAAAATGGTTTCTTTACGTGCTTGTTTACAAGTGGCCAGTAATGTACATTTTCTTTGTTTTATGCAATAGTAACTGTTGTATCCACAAGTTATTATTACAGTACTTCAGTGCCAAGAAGTCTCCATGTTTTGATGAATTACCCTGTTTCCTTTTGTTAAAACATTTTTGATGCTACTGGTATGTTTCTCATTTTACTGAATCTGTATTTTGAAGTAATGAAGTAGCATTAAAATATTCCCTTATTTTATCAATATGGCTGAAACACGAATGACAGATGCTTTAGAGTTTTTGACTGAAAATTTCTTATCAGTTTAGTCCATGTGACTAAAAGGAATAAATATATTTATATATTTATTGGCTGAGCTTTTTTAATGCATTAACATTCGTCTATCAGTTCATAGATACTATACCAGGTGGGTCTCGTCAACCATGGAGGCACTACCATGGCAGTAGAGGTCAAACTGAAGAGTTATGAATTCTGTCTCTTGTCTCGTCTGTGTTACTGACCATTACTTATCTTCCTTTGCATTACACTGTTGTTTTATGGACACACGGCTAGACACATTCAGACTCATCACACTTTTAGTGTTAACTCATCCTCACACTCAGCACAGTGTTGCATACTGTCAGACTCAACATACTCTTAGTGTTGATCATAGTCAGACTCAACATACTTTTAGTGTTGCATAAATTCAGACCCAACATACTCTTGTTGCTGCCCTTGCTCAGTCAGCATACTTAGTGTTGCATACATTCAGACTAAACATACATAGTATTGTCCATCCTCAGACTCAACAGTGCTGCATACACTTAGATTTCACAGACTTATTATACTCAGTGTTACACACAGACAACATACTACTGTACATAATTCAAACTTTTTATGCCCTTACATCCATTACAGTTTCCTGTTATGTATATTTCATCTGGCTCTTGATGATACTTTCTGTTTTCCTAACTACTTTAATGCACCCATCTCTCTCTGTGTATGTGTTCTGCATTGTTATATCTTTATAATATAAGGCACAAGCTAGAGGCAGTGACTTCATGTATGTAATAGCAAAGACAAAAGGAAATACCATATTATTTCAGCAGCATGTGTGGGTATCAGTTTTATAGGAATGGGGCCCCCAACCATTGCCCTTTGATAGCATATAGTGGTTGGAAATCCCAGTCTTGTATAATTAATTCCTACAAAAAAGTGCATGGATGTTTGCACTTGATTCACCCCATGTAAATGGGAAAAGAGTTAATCATAATATATAGATAGACGAGTCTGCAGCAGTAGGTTATGAGTAGAGATGTGGAATGACCGAAGTATTCTGAGCAGGCTTTGCATGAGCACCCCAGAGCTTTAAATGTGTGACATTTTGTACTTCATACAGGTAAATGAATGGTTAATGAACATAACATAGGAGTATTAGAATTAGAATTTTTGGTACATAGGAGTGCAGTCACTCAGGAAATTTCCATCTGTTTAGGATAATAAAGATGAACTGCATGTAACTGTGTAGCCATGAAGTATCCCACATATTTCCACATAGGGGAAAACATTATCTCCAGTTTTCCGAAGTACTCGCCAGTCGATAAGGCAAAATAATGTCTTTACTTGGCAAAATAAAGAGTAATTCTCTTTAATAAGAATTGTGCACTAAAAGATTTTTTTAGTAATGAATTTTGATATTTTACCTTTTAACTTGGTTTTTTAACAATCCATCTATCATTTCCAGAACATTGCCAACCCTACACAGTCTTCAGACAGTAGCAACTCCTCAGATGCAGGAGAGAAAATGCGCATCACTATTCCAGACCAGCCTGTTGACCCACTCCACATCTCTACTGATGCAGATGTCCTTACCAATGTTCCTCAACCACAGTAATCCCTAAGGCCATTACTTTGTATATATTATCAAGATAGGTCTTCTAAGAAACATGATTAAATAGTAAGTGTTCAACTGAAAGGCAGAATACTTATAGATGTATATAAAAACAGTCTCCACAAAAGAAAATTGATGATTATCATTTAAAATAAGACTTATATGCTTCAGTTTGTAGTTCTGTAACAAATCCTATTACTCATGACAGGGATGTTGTATGTCTGGCAGTGTGGTGCAATTGTAGATGTCAAGATGACTTGATATATCACCTCAGTTACCACGTCTTTGACAATTAGGATGTAGCATTTGCTTACTCTCCTATTAGTTTAGTGATATTTGCTATTTATGTTCAGGCAGGGCCAAGTTCACCATCCACTTTTTCCCTTTCTACTAACATCATCTTGTCTATTTATCTATATCTCTGATGCTTGTTCCCTTCTGGAACTCCCTCAAAGGGGTGGACACAGCAATAGTCTCCAAAGCTAGTGAACTCCAGTGCCGCTTCTTAGCGTTTAGTGCTTCACCCTTAACAGGCCACTGGCAGAGGGCCAGTGTAGCAGTGTTCCTACTGACTACTTCTACCTAATATTCCCAACATTATCCCTCTCCTAAAAACTGGGTTTGGTAAAGCTAAGAAGACCTATAAGACAACTGATGACCTGATAGGGTGGGATTTTCAACACCTCATAGTTCATCCGGTCAGTTAGACCCATCTTTTCATGGAGGGATGATGTTATGATGAAGAAAAGAAATGTGTCCTCATTATGAAATTGTCCCTGCCAATAACCCTTGAATTCTTGCTTGTAAGCACATTTTCTTGCTTCCAGGCAAGAATAGAGGACTTTTCTTCCCAAGACAACTTCATAGGATCCAGGGTTGGTTCCTGGTATCAGAAAAATATCACCAAAAACAGAAGCAAAATATATTGCTAATCACAAGGAGAGCAAGCAAAAGTATCATCCCAACATTCTCAGCACCACACTGTAACTGAGTCTGCAAATCATGTCATCTGACTTCAAAGATTGTACATGCTGCCAGAAGTATGATACCCCAACCATAAGTGAGTAATAGGATTTGTCCCACAAGTAAAACCAGATGCATGAGCTCCTTATTTTAAATGGTAGTTCCATATATATATGATGAAAATTAAGATATATACAGAAGTATGGAGGAGATGCTCAAATACTGTCCAGATGGTGTTCATTTTAATGTCATTTTTAATAATATATAAAACTGTTCATGAAAAACATTGAATATATTAATTTTTTGGGCCACATATGAAGCATAATTACAAAAAAAAAACAAAAACAAAAAGTTGTTATTGTAATGAAGATGTTACAGTTACACACTGTAATTAATATTATATGATATGGACACATATACTTCATTCTCAGTTATTTGCATATCACTGATCTGTAAATAATTCTTCCAGAAAATTGTAAATGAATCATCCCAAAAATTTCTCATATACCACAAACATATTCATAATTCACAGGTAATCACACACACACAAGCTTCTTCAAGTACGTGCAGGCTTCCGGGTTATAGGGTTAGCATTACTGACCTAGCCTCACACACGAACCTATCCAGGTTCATATCCTGGGTGTGACATTCAGTCCACAGACTACCCAACCTTTCTTCCTTCCCTAGGGGCTGATAAATAAATGGGCACTTGGCTTTAAATGGGATGTGTATGTATTTGTGTGTACACATATGAGTACAGACATGATACATGTACAGGATAAAGAAACAGGGAAACGAGTATAAAACTCGCAGTAAACATGAACTACTAATCATAGTAATCACACATGCACACACAGCACCCCATAAGTGTAGAACCCTCCCCTCTATACAGTACAAATAGGTAATAACATAACACACACATAAACACGAGAGCCTCTGTTGTGCAGTGGTTATTACAGCAACCCACTACATGTCAGACAGGCTCGGGTTATGGGGTAGCTGGCTCACAGCCAGCCTAGCTATTCATCCTTCCCTTTGGGGCTAGTTGAATGGGAACCTGGTGTAAGCTGGGGTGTGTGGGTGTGCGTGTGTGTGTTAGGTATGAAATGTTATATAAACAAGGATAAGAGACAGGGCAACAGAATTGTAAACTTTTTCATAACATGCAAACCATAATCACACACTCGTATATATTTATATATAAATATATATATACATTATTTAATAGATTAATTTTAAACGGTAAATATTAAATGAACAATCAGTCAGGAAGCGTGCATAGGTATGAGCCAGAAGTTGAGATAACTTTTACATAATAACCACTCTCAGCACTGTGTATTTTAACCAGTGATTATGACATATAAGTTTAGCCTCAGATCTTTACATAAGTAGGCTTGTTCATAGCCTTGCTCAAGTTGATTTTAGGATCCTCCAGAAGATAATTTTTCTTCCTGAACTTTACCTTTCAGAGAAATCCAAGGAAAATTATCAGGAACTGGATAATGTGATCTGTAAATAAAACTTCAAGCAATATTGACTCAAGTTGAATCTCAAATATTTTATACTCACCTTTATGATGCAAAGGCAACAGATATTGCATTGTAGGTATATTACTTAGAGAAGTATGGAGCTATCTTTTGACAATCATTCTGACATTCTTATTCACAAGATGAAAGTTGTTAGATTTTTCTTATAATGTATTGATAAATTTTTATTAAATAATTTTCAGTTTTTGAGTGTTTATGCTGTCTCTCCTAATTTCTGCCTTTCACTCTTCATATATCTCAAACAGTTGAGCAACAGCCTTATTTACACACATCCACTCTTTAACTGTCATGTGTAATATACAAAAACCAGAGCAAACCTAGTCTCACTGACTACTCCCTGGTTTACCTTGATCACTTCATACATCCTGGTTTAGCCTACTGACAGGACATCACTCCCTTCCCCATATACCACCTCATTCAAATTCAGTCTATCCCGTACTCACCTTTCATCCCCTTGAATGTTCATGCTCCAGTACCCAAAGCCTCCTTTACTCACTCACATCATCTCAACCCCTCCTCCTCCCTCATTTTAAATACATAGGTCCTCTTAGTTTATCTACATTTATTCATCTTTTATCTGTTTGAACCACTTTAGCACTCCATGATCAGCTCTCTCAGTCACTCTCACAACCACACCTCTTTTAGTGTCTTTCCTTACACAATAAACTTGCCTCAAACCAAATAACATCATCCGGCATTTCATTCCCAAAATGCCTACCCTTATCCCCTCTTTTGCATTTCATGGCCCAAGACTTGCATCCATAAAAACCATTGAGACTACTATATAGTACCTTCAGACATCCCCCATCTCTGCCTTATCATACACCAACCAGTAAAACTGGTTAAATATCATGTTATGAATTTGTATTATATTTGTTGCAACACTGATTGTCTAACAGGTTTTCTAGATGTCTGCTGATGAGTACACAATCATCAAAAATCCATTTTATTACTGTGGGTGGGGAGGTGCATCATGGTGCCAAACATTGTGTACTGTGATATTATTGTTCTAAGTATTTCCTGCAAGAATGGCATCACATTCCAGTAAGGGTTCAGCAAGTGCAATGAAATAATGGCCTTTGTCATATGGGAAATTCTCAGCTTAGTATAGGTGATCTTATAATAGATGTTACATCATTACATATTCTTTCTGTTAGTATATCTTGCCATTATCAGTACTGTACCAGTCTACGACTTTTTTGTCCAAACTGAAATTTTTAATAAATGTTAGCCTTTTTGTGCTCAGTTTGTGGTTGTGTTGATTTTTTTTTATTACTGTCACTAGTTTTTTATTAATGTCGCCATGTAAATGCAAGAATGGTTATGACTTAGATCTCACCCACAGCATATCATTGCCTCTAATGTTTGTGGTAATTTGACCAAACTCATCTCGATAACTTCAAACATTTATGTAGTATTCTAGTTCAGTATGTCATGTTTTTGGTGGGTTTGTTAAAGCAGTATCACTTTCACTCCATCTATCAAAATAGGATATTCTATGCAAACACTAGCATTTTCAGACCTAGCTTGCAAGTGGTATTGTATGGGAGTTTATATATGTATAAAATTAAGGTAGTTGCTGGACAAGAACCACATGCATTAGAGGCAGTTGTGTCATTAAGTGTCTTCCTAGTCAAATGACTGCATCTCTTTCTGTGTTATTGTAAATACTCTACTGAATTATTTATTTCTTGTATATATTGATCTTTTACATTTTTATATTATCTGAATGTGCAGTTGTGATGCACAAAGTTCCCATAACTAAGCTATGGTCCCTGTGTGTTGTTTAGTACCTGAACTAACTGATAATTTCTTTTTGTGCTTTACATAGTTCAGGTGTTTTAACTTGAATTAAAATGACAGAATAATAAATCAATATGGCAGTTATATTGTAGAGATAGGAAACTTTTTTTTTTTTCAAGAAGTATAGTAAATAGGTGCCTTGCCATATTTTGTCACACGAGTAACATGTTATACTGATCTGAATGCACAAAGTTAACATAAGAAAGGCTTATAGTTTTATTTTAATCCTGATAATAGGGTAATAAGTAACTGAATTATTATAACTTGAATGCTTCTTGAGAGAACACTGGTGTTCTGACCTCAGCCTGCTAATGGTTACTCCCCAAAGCAAGAAGTTGCCTTCAGCAAGGCTGTAGCACCATCAGTGAACAGAACAGATTACAATCTTGCCAAGGAGTTTCTACTACAAAAGAGTCTATTATATCCCTGCTCCTGAATGGAATGCAATCTTGAAATTGCGGAAACCCCAAAAGAGTGGCTTCTGGGATGATATGATGATTAACAATAATAATTATCCCTGAGGATAAGGGAGAAAGAATACTGCCCCAGTATTCCCTACTTGTTGAAAGAGGCGACTAAAAGGAGTGGGAATGCAGAGCTGGGAATCCTCCCCTCCTGTTTTTACTTTTCCTAAAGAAGGAACAGAGAAGGAAGCCAAGCAAGGATTTTTCCCTGCAAGGCTCAGTCATCTATTCTTGATGATACCTCGCTAACATGGGAAATGGTGAATATGTATAAAAAAATAATAATGGTAGGAGAGCTGAAGAGGGTGTGGTGAAATGGTTTGGAAATGGAGAGTGAATGAGGAAAGGCTGACAAGGACAAGGACCAAATAGAAAATGTAAATATGTAGTGAAAAAGATTTTGAGCAGAGGCCTGAACATGCAAGAGGGTGAAAGGCATGCACAAGGTGGAGTGAATTGGAATAACATGGTATACTGGGGTCAACGTACTGTCAATGGGCTTAATCAGGGCATGTGAATCATCCATGGCAAACCACAAAGAGTTCTGTGGGGCCTGGTTGTGGATAGGAAGCTGTGGTTTAGGTGCATTACACATGACAGATAAAGTAAAGATTTGAGTGGATGCAGCCTTTCTTGGTTTGTTTTTGGTGCTACCTTACTAACACAGGAAGTGGCAATCAAGTATAAAATAAAGTAATAATTATTTTGTTGCTTTTTTTTTTAATCTGTGACGGCACAGGCAGCTGAGGCCCTAATCAAGGCCATTCCATTAACTCTACATATATATATACCCTAGCTTGAACCAGGTACTCATTTTATCGACCAATCCCTAGGTGTGGATGAATAGCTGGAATGACTGTGGACTGATTGCAGCAACCAGGATTTGAATTGTTTGCTAATGACATGATAGACTAAAGTCAGAAGTTGGAGCAGCTTGTGTCTAGGTTTGGAAGAGTGTGTGAGATGAAAAACTTGTGAACTAATGCAAATAAAAGTAAAGTTACTAAGATGAACAGGGGTGAGAGACAGGTTGGTCAGATTTTACGTGAATGTAGAGAACCTGAAGGAAGTAAGAATGTGTGGATACTTGATAGTGGACATGGCAGCAGTTGGAATCATGAAAGCCAAAGTAAGCCAGATGGTGGGAGAAAAGGCCAAGATCCTGGGTCACTGTGGTGGGTGTGTAAAAATAGGTCACTTACAGAAAAAAGATGATTATGTTTGAAAATATGGCAGTCCTGATAGTACTGAATGGATGCAAAGTGTGGGGGCTTTGATAAAAAGTATGGAAGAGAATGAACAAGTTGGAAATGAAAAGAATTTGGATGGTGGTTCCCATGGACCCCAAAGAGGTTCATGAAGCCTCATCATGCGATACGTGATTTATACATTCTGAGGAACAAAAGATATAACGCCACTGGGCTATTTTGTTTGAGCAGAAAACTGCTTTGAGATAAGGTTTGTTCAGTAAAGGTAACTGAAAGAGCTTATGTATCAGAAGTGGAGGGAATGAAGACACTGAGGAAGGATGGAGTAAAATATGCTATGAGTAACTGGGGCCTGTAAATGTAGGAGGGTGTGAGGTGTGCATGAGGTACATTGCATCAGAGCAATGAGGTATATATTGGGCAATATGCTGTCAATGGGCTGAACTAAAGCATATGATGGCTAAAGAATAAATGTGAGCAAATGAGGGCATTCTTTATTCCTGGAGCTACCTCACAAAGTGGAAAGTGGTTCGCAAGTTTGAAATCTGGTACTAATGTGTGTTTTGACTGTGTTTATTTTGTTTATGTGACCGTCATGTGTTATATGTGATGGTTGGAGTTTTGCTGAGAAGGCATTAAAGATACCAGATTGACCTTTATGTACAGGTAGCATGGCTGTGGGCATTTCAGGTGAGTGGGCATCACAGATGCAGCAAGCCCTTTGAGAAGGTGCAGACTACCTACAATCACCCCATCTCATGTAATACCCCCCCCCCCCCAAAAAAAAAAAATCCTTTGCAAAGTGAATTCAACGTTAGCTGTATTATAATGCATTAAAAGCAACATCTATCATCCGCAGCCAAGCCATCCATGATTTTACCTTGTCTGTCTCACATGATCTGGTATAACCCACTGTCCCCATATATCGCATTACTCCAGTGCTTTATCTATTGCATGCTTCACCCCCCTGAATGTTCAGGCCCTCATATCCTCCTTTACTCCATCCTTCCATCTCCTCCTCATTCTTCTCCTACCCATTGCTGCCCCCCTCTGCTTCAGAAACATTTATTCTCTGTCAGTCTCTCCTTAATCTTCCTCCATGTACCCAAACCATTTCAGCACACTGTTCAGTGTCTTTCACTTAACCTGTCCATGGTTACTACCATAACTCTGGAAGTATATAATTTCTTACATGAACAACCTATTTCTTGCCATATTTCATCCTCAGACATTTTGCTTCCCAGCATATCTACCCTCTTCCTTTCGTTTACATTGAATGCCAAAGCTTTACACCCAAATAACACAATTAGGACAACTTTACCCTCAAACATTCCCAGCTATGCCCATAGGTACTGGCTTTTAACTCCACACACATCTTAAGGTGCCCAGGACCTTAATCCACTCTCCCCATGACCCACTGTAACTCCCATAGTTCCACATGTTACCATTTTTACTCCACATACCTGGAGCACTCCACCTCCTTCTAGTCTGAACTCACATTCCAACCATCCTGTCTCATTTCCCCATTGCACCTCATTACTTTTGCTCTCAATAACTTTACACTTTCTTCCATTATATTCTCATAAGCTCTTCTAAATATTCCCTCTAGTTTTTCCCTCAAATCTGTCACCAAAACAGTTATCCACAAACTACCAAACTGCCTCCCGTGTTCCACCACGCGCAGCTTACTGCCAACCTATCCCTTGGTCTAAAACCCTTCCATTTTCTTCCCTCACCATCATGTCCATGAACAGATTTAACAGCCATGGTGACATCACACATATCCTTGATGTAGACTCACCTTTGCCAGAAGCCAGGCATCCTCCTCACCTAAAGCAATCTCAGTTAACTCTGTACTGAATGTGACACGATTATGCACTTTGGGATTTATCGCACTTCCTTTACCTAGTGACCAAAACCAATAATCCAAACATTTCATACTCTTTAATTAAACATCTCAACCATAAACATTTTAGGAGCAATTATGATCTTAAAATAGTTTTCACATTCTCACCAACTGAACAGAAAATAACTCCTATCACAAATACGAGATACCTGTTTAATATCCATTATGGAAACCCAGCAACATAAATTTATCTGGATGATCAACCTGATCTGCAAGGAAGGGTCCTACTTGTTCATTATTACTGTATTGGCCAAAATATTTTGATTAAAGGAAAATGAAGAAATCACATTTCTTGCTAAATTTCATTTACTGAAGCAATTATTGCATATTTACAGGACAGACAATACACCTCAAAACATTAAATATGAAACCAAATCTTCAATTTACATTCCTATAAATTATGGCAAAATCTTAAATTTACATTCTTTGTAAGTTTAAACATGAAATTTCCTTTCAAAAAAAAAATCAATATAATTACATCTTATTAAATTTTAGTGTAAGAAAGGTGCAGGTTAAAATACAAAAGATTACTCCAGAGTATGGAAAAATTTTCTGATACCTTCATCATCACCACATTCTTCAGCCCGTAATCCATCAGCATCTTGTATGGTAGGATCAGCTCCATGGTTCAAGAGAACCTGAATTGTTTCTAAATGACCACAGAAAGCTGCATAGTGGAGTGCAGTTTGGCCTTCTACGTCTTGTGCATTGACATTGATCTTTTTTTCTAAAAGATACCTAGCGATATCTACATAACCTCTATCAGCTGCCCAATGCAAGAGTGTCATCCCATTTTCATCCTTCTCCGATAAGGTTTCTGGGCAAAGGTTTTTGATTTTTTCAACATTATTCTCTTTAACCCAATCAAAGGAATTCTTTTCTTCCTCTTTAATATCATCTTTTTCAGGCAAAAGGCAACTAACCCTAACCCAACTGGTTCTTGGACCACCCTCACTCCCGACCTTGATCTCCCAGTCCGGGTCAACATCAGCAATAGCACTCACGTATTCCTTCATGGCATCTTTCTTGCTCATATCTCCAAGATTCTTCCAAGCTTCCCATTTCTGCCTACCCTTAAAATCAAAGAAGCCCGGTTTTGGGGTATTGCAGGCTCCTTCGTTAGCCTGTTTATAACGTGCATAAAAGAATAAAAGCTTATCTTGGGCAAGAGAAGTGGCTACACTCAGTAGGTGTGCTGCTGCTTTATTGAACACTGTTTCCAAGTCCTCCACAGGTGAATCATCTTCTAAACTATCCATGGTTGCTGACGTAATCATGTCACCTGTAGCTTCCTAAAATGATCTTACTTGAATGTTTCACAGACTACATATTCACACAATTGTAAAAATACAGTTCATTGGCTATTTACTTGATGGTTGCACATCTACAATATTTCCTTCGAGGATATGGGTAGATTTATTGATGACAGCATCATAACTGTTTCTATTGCCAAACTGAACAAAGCCAAAACCTCGGCTCATTCCAGTAGACCTGTCAAATACCACATTTGCACTTGAAATATACCCAAACTGTGAGAAATACTGGCGTAGTTCCCGATGGCCCACCGTCCAAGGAAGGTTTCCCACAAACATCCGGTAAAGGTTACGTGATGCCATCGAGCTTCTGGAGAACTGCAAATACAGCTCTTCTCTCGAAATAATCCAAGAGCAGTTCCAGTCAGGAAACAGCTGAGGAGAAACTGCTTCTGCTTTAACTTGTGTCTCAACCGCTGGAGCTCCTGGTGATCTGAAACACATGAATTGTGTGAGAACCAGGTAAGTTGGAGTCAGCTATATTGGTTGTGTCAGCATCAAAAGATGCCAAAGGTAACTGTGAGCAAGACAAATTCCACTTGTGCAGAAGATGTTCTAGGGACCAATCAGATGCCCTTTCCTGGTATGAACATACAAATTGGGCCATAGGGTTGTGCTCCAGTAAATACGACACAGTAACAAGGATGTCCTCAAACACAGCTGGATCATAGAAGCAGTCTGAACCCAGGATGATATCAACAGGTCCCAGGTGTAACAGTTCAGGAGTAAAGAGTCCCCATGTCAGCCCAATAACTTCGACAGAACCAGCCACACCATTTGCCTGGCTAGACACTTGGCAATTGCGAAGACACTTGGGTAACTGACCAGAGTCTGAGAGAATCACATGGGCACCACATTTTGCTGCAACAATGCCTGGAAGTGCAGTGCCTGCCCCAATTTCTAAAACAGTACGGTTGGTAAAGCCATGACGATGATACCAGACATACTGTGCCAGCACTGGGGCACATGGCCATGTGTACATGCCATAGCTGGGACTTACTACCTGAAATAGGACAAGTACCTAAATCATAAAATATGACAAGCTAATGCTAACACTGTAAAAATGAAACCACATCCATACCCAGTGTACAGGTAAATTAAAAATGTAAAGTAAAGATGCCAATGTAAAAATGTAAAGTAAGTAGGCCAATGTAAAAAAGTAATTACTCCCAATCAAGATTCTCATCATTATAATCCAACAATGAAGCATGATGCACTCCATCGTCTCATTATCTATGTATAAAAAAACATTCTGTCTAGGAAAAGAAAGGGTAGGGGCATCTCTTTTTTTTATGTTGAAGGCTCCAGTCATGGACAAAAGTCCACATCAAAGCCGGGCCTTAATTGAAATATAGAGAATTATGAAGCGGAAAAAGATGAGAGAGTTAATGTATGCTGAAAACGCAGCTCAGGTGGTAGAATCAATGGAGTTTGTGAAAGTGATAAAAGGAGAAAGTTGTGAGTTCATGTAAATAAAAATATGGTTACTGAGTTAAGCAGTGTGGAGAAAGGTTGGGTGGGGTGTGACTTTTATTGGAGAGAACCTGAAGGAAGCGGTGTTATTAGATACCTGGGAGTGGACATGGCAGTAGATGGGACCATGGGAGCTGAAGCCAAAAGGTGGTGTGGGGGTAAAGAGCTTGGGCACACTGAGTAATGTGTGGAAAAGGTTAATGTCTGTGAGAGCAACATTAGGATAATTCTTTTTTACTAAATCAATAAATAACTCTTGGGAGGGTAGGCTATGAAGAAAATGCAGCTCATTTGATGTGGTTCATGCACAAAATGCATCTGTGAGCAAAAAGCACCCAAAAAGAAAGGAAACATGAAACCAAAACAATCACAGATTTTTCATGTAAAACCAAAATAAACTATATTTCAGCTGTAAAAGAATGTTGGGTGAGGCTATCATGGGTTCAGCTAATCTAAACTACTTTTACATTAACCATACACTTTCCCTGATCTTCATAGCCCTCCCCACTACCGACATACTTATCATACTTGGGGGTGGGGGGTGATCATAGTAAAGCTCCTCATTATAATCTACCCTCCGTAGTAAATCATACCACCCCATACAAAAATTGTATTAGATTCCACTCAGTACAGCAGCAAGAATAAAGTAAAACTTTACAAAATGCTTCACTTTGGTAACTCATTATAACTGTAAGAAAATCATATTTCTTTTACTGTAAATACTCAGCCAGTGTCGAAGAGCTGATGAACTTGGATGACGTACAAACTGGGAATGTGTAATATTAATTACAAATTACACAGCTTTGCAAAGCTTGCTAAATGTTATGAGAACACTATATGACCAGCATGGGGTATATGTCATGACTCTTATCCTTTAACGATAAACAACTCGCAGAGACCTTTGTAGATCATGAAAATTTGGGGTTACATACTGTAAAAATATGTAATACATATCTAAAAATCAACAGAACCTTAGAAAACCTGACTTTACATCTCCAATCAGCCAAGAATTACCTTACCTTAGCTTATATATGACATGATATGTTCGTTATTATTGTTGGTGTGCTTACAACTGGCAATACCACATACAATTATAATTGAAGATAATAATCAAATGCATATTTAATCCATTCAAAATCACCAGTAAGTATCTTCATTCATTTCAACATGGTCATATATTTTGTTTTACTTCTATGTCGTAGTGAAATTCCAAAACAAATCGTCATATGTACACTAAGAAATTTAAAACCCACTTTAGATACAAGCTGGCCAAGAATGCCTTTTAATAATTTCATGATTAAGCATAAAAATTTTGACAAATAAAATCAATCCAGTTTGTATATCAAGTATTAATCATTTTACCAGAAGAAATAACAATTTCCTGCTGATATTTCACAAACACTCAGGTATGCCAGAGATGTGACTTAGTCAAATTTGTTTTATTTTTTCAGGACTATAAAAATCTTGTCTGATTCAATTTCATAAAAATAGATACTTTTTCCATTTACAAATAGTATGAATTGAAAAAAAAAAAAAAAAACTTATGTGGAAGTGAAAAAGCAAGAACAAATAGAAAACCAAGGCATCGGGAGTTATAGAATATCAAAGTAAGGAGTTAAAGTAAATAAAAGTGAGGAATAATATGACAATTGTTTATACTCTTCTCACTACAGTACAGCCATCTAATAATGTAATCCTTAAGTTTGGTAAGGTTTCCTGGATTAATAAAGATTTGTTGTGTCAATTAGATTTCTTGGACTAGTAGCATTTCATCAATCTTATCTCTGGTTTTGCCATTGCATTTTCCTTAAGCATCATTGGAAATTACCCTTACAAGTGTTCTGTGTTTTACATGATTGCTGAATGATTCACAACAAAACAATTCCAATTATATAGTTTTCACATCTCTAATACATAATATCACACCCTTTACTGAAGTAAAAAATTATCCATCACTCGACCTAATTCATTGGAATGGTCCATAAGAATTATCCATCACTCGACCTAATTCATTGGATTAGTCCATAATCTCATATCTAATTATTTAAAGTACGGGATCACATGATACGACACATAGATAATGGAAGGGAGCAGATGTGGCCCTTTTTTAAGTGTTCCTGGGACTACTTTGCTAAAACAAGAAATGGCGATAAGGTATGGCAAAAAAAGTGGGGACCACAGTTCTACCGTAAACATTGATGAATATAACAATAGATCTGTAACAGCTTAATAAAGTCGACTGTAAATCAATCAATCACTGTAAAGAATGTTAGATTAGATTTTACGAGCTTAGTTTTAGTTTCTGCGCTACGGAATAAAATTTAGGGAATACCCATGCAAAAGAAAATCAATCTAGCCTATTTAACAATCTATTAAGTCATTATTGGCGCTGAATTATAGTTCTAATGAGACAAATCCAATGACATGATGTTTTGTCATGGGAAAAAATCACAAAATCAATTATCCTTTATTTCTGGCCCTGATATATGACATTTGAGTAGGCACTGCAGAAATAAAGTTAGCTTAACTCTGTTTAAGTATGGAGTTCTGATTAAATATATCTGATATATCTAATATCAAACTACGAAACGATTCAAACTGGTCGAAGATGTTACGAACACTAATGAAACACAATGTCTACCACAACGAAACACAACTCTAAGTGCCATATCAAATCTAAACTGAAGTCTGCAACTTTCCTGAAAGACACTACAATAGGACAGCAGCCGCCATGGGGTATAAAACACAAAAATCAGGTCAGAAAACCCACCACATCACAGGCCAACGTGGCGAATACATAACCAGGTCGAAACACTTCAGTTCATCCAGGGGGCTTGTTCGCCAACGACAACACTCGCCTCTTGCAACACTACATCATAACAGACATCCTCAACTATGCTATGTTTTCCTTACCTCCGGTATAAAGACTTCCAGACACTCGGAGGAGGCCGAGTTTCTGTTGCCTGAAGACCTGAACAAGAACTTTCTCACGTGTTGCGGAACCTCAGCCATCCGACGAAGACGTGCCACTATTACCAATTCAATCGAGGTCTCGGACGCCAAACAAACTCAGCGTTGCCATTCCCACACGACTTCCCACAATTCCCGGCAAAATATTTTTCAAAAAAATTTTCTGTATTGTAATAGACAATCATGACGAATCAGAATTTAATAGATTTTTATGATAATCTATCAGATAGTTTTTATTATTATTACTTCATGAATTGCTCACAATGCGGATGTACTGATCAAATGCGCTTTTATATTATTTTTTTTTTGCGAATAATTATTAAATTTTTTTGAGTAAATATATCCATGACCATTCAAGAATCTCTTGTTAAGCGTTTGTGATGTATTTCATATAAAACTGAGTACTGAGAGAGCGACACATGAACGTGTATGCAAATGATGCCAAAGTCATTTTAGTAGTAAAATACAAAAGATTGCATCAACATGCAAGGGGACCTAGATAAATTCTAAAGCTGATTGCAAAATTCTAAAAGTTATTCAAAATTCTGAAGTTGATTTAATATATATTTCTTATTAGCTTCTGCTCGAATGCAGGTCAAATATTATGGGATGGGAAACAGCCAAGAGAACGACCTCCTGATAAACATTTACCTTGAAAAAAGAAAAGAAAATATGCTGCAGGAAATTGTATTTTAGGGACCACTGGCACTCCATAGGACGATATGAGAATCACTGCTATGTAAATGGTTAAGGAAATATGGCGGGTGCTCTAAATATCTTACATTAGGCTAATATGTTTTGGTTTGGACACCGCCTTCAACGAATTCATAGAGAAGATCTAGAGAAGGGCACCAAAGATGGTGTACAAAATTACTTGAGAGAGCCAATCAAAGGGAAAGGATAGAGATCTTTTGTTTGTCCAACATGGAAGAGAAAAGAAGAGTAAGGCGTGACCTGATCAACTAATTCGTCCAGAATATAGTTATTCCCATAGTTCCACGGCGCATCACAGTGTTTACTAGTGTTAGACTAAATGATGGTTTATTATAAGACATTAATAAAAATACCCCAATTTTCAGCGTTAGACTGGAATAACCCTCAAGACAAAAAGATAAATAAATGAATTGATATATACAGGGTAGTGCAGCCAAAGGGCGAGCTGCTTCGGCTGGTGAAGGAAGAGGAAAATAGCCTAGGCAGGAGGAATCCCGTGGTGCTTCTGCAGGAGAGGTAAGTCGTAGCCAAGGTCCTGGGGATGTGCTGCAAAAAGAACACTCTGCCGAGTTCCCGTGGCTATGTTGCAGGAGGGAGAAGGTGTTGCTTTAGTACTCGTGGCCATGTTGCAGAGCGGGAAGGCATTGCTGAGTTCCCATGGCTATATTGCTAGAGACAGGGCGTTGTCAAGTTCCCGTGACTGTCGTGAAGGAGAGAGGGCATGGCTGAATTCCCGTGGCTATGTTGCAGGAACGGAAAGGCAATGCAAAGTTCCCGCAGCTATGTTGCAGGAGCGGGAAAACGTGGCTACGTTCCCGTGGCTATGTTTCAGGAGGGAGAGGGCGTTGCTAAGTTCCCGTGGCTATGTTGCAGAAGCGGGAAAGCGTTGCTAAGTTCCAGTGGCTATGTTGCAGGAGGGAGAAGGTTTTGCTGAGTTCCAGTGGCTATGTTGCAGGAAGGAGAAAGCGTTGCCAAGTTCCCGTGGCCATGTTGCAGGAGGGAGAGGGCGTTGCTGAGTTCCCGTGGCTATGTTGTAGAAGGGAGACAAGGAGCTCCTGCTGAAGGTGGAAGAAGCCAGAGTGACAAGATGCTCCTGGCGAAGTCGGTAGTCGATGAGGAGGACCCAAGTGAGCTCCCACAGCTGATATGGACGAGTTATGTAGCTACCGAAGGACGTGGTGTCTACAGCCGATCGAATTCCTTGACGCCATCAAGAATGACTGATTTGGTGGATTTTCTAAAATGCTGGAAATCAAATAGTTATCCATCTCTTGTTAGAATGGAAAACAAATATTTAAGACTTTAAGATATGTAGTAAAGGTGGTGGACTGTGGAATGGCGAGGGATTCAGCTAAGGAAAACAGATAAAACAGATGCAACTAATCTAACAAATATTTAAGACTTTAAGATATGTAGTAAAGGTGTTGGACTGTGGAATGGCGAGGGATTCAGCTAAGGAAAACAGATGCAACTATTCTTTAAAGGGATGATAGTTGATGCTTTAGGAGTGATTTAATTGTGCAATGTAGTCGTTCAAATGTGCGATAAGGTGGAATTGGAATTTCAAATCTCATTTGAATGACAGAGTGAGTGTATAAATTAGTGCGAAAGGCTAGTAAAAGAACAAAAGTGTGTGCAATTAGAGTAGAAGCGTAGGATAATTTGCAGATGGGAAGAAAAATACATAATTAAAAATAGTAGAGAAAATGAATCGTATTAACACCTATAAAGAGGATAAAGGAAAAGTTATTATTTCAAGCCACATACATAACATGCTGTATGTTCTTAACAATTAAGAGGCAGGGTATGTTTTGATATACAAAATAATAAAAAATCCATAAAAATACAATTATTAAATATTGCGGTATCATTTTACACAAAAACACATAGTATTTTTGAAAGTAAATGAATAAATGAACGCTTAGCCAAATAGGCATCACTCCGTTAAGTATCATAGAATGTAGGACTAATATTTAACACCTCATTGAAAATCAACTTCAAATAACTTTCAAGTTTAATTTATTGTTTGATATTCCGAGTCTGTGAAAAGAGAACCATCTCTCCAGCCTGCAAGGCTCCAACTAACCTGTCTATCAGCTGACGTCGAGGTACCAGATTGACTGTGTGGCTGCCTTGGTTGGGTGTCAGTGCATTGCAGTCGCTCTCGATCTCACACAAACATGGTAAGTTACCGTCCTGTGTTTATAGATATGGTTTTCCATGATTACTTATAATTTAAGGTACATAATAAGTGAGTTCTTGTCACTCCTTCATGAAATAAAGTGGGATGTGAAGGCCAGAGAAAGAATTTTCAACTGACAGCTTGTGGACGTGTAACTTTTTTTTTTTTACTGATGGTGGGTGATAGATATATCCCTGCTGTGCTTAACTTTACCATAGATACAATAAAGTTATTATTCAATACCACGTCAGTAAAGGAAATTAGCGTCCATGGGTTATTTGACATTTTCCTCTGGCCTTCAAATAGTCTTCGTAATTGTATCATTTTAGCTCCGCATCGCTATTTAGCTTTAATAATTTTTTTCTGTAATGCCAGGGAAATGTTTAATTAACGCACTTGACATTTGTGGGGAATTAATTTTTATGGGATGTTAGTTAAGGCGATAGTAGTTATGTGAATTAGGGAAAGTGTAAGGGTAATTAGGAAATGGGCAATGCCTCATAAGTCATCCTCTGCAGTGCTTAAGAAATAATGAGGGAATTGAATTAATAAAGAAAATATTAGACCCGGTTTCATTTTTGTTGCTCCAAAAGGGAAGTGGGTTGGCCGTATATTATACTTTGTTATTATTATCTAATTTCTACATTTTCCCTTTCTGTAACCTTATTCTGTGTTGGTTAATTAGATTATGGGAAATTATATTGCTCAGAAAATGGCAAAAGTTTCTTTTTAGTTCTATATGAAAACTTGCTTTGGGAAATGGCTGCTAATTTTAGGTGCTTAATGTAGCTTTTGATTACTGAAGTACCTTTGGAGCATGACGTAGAGTATTATATTCTATTATGCAAAACTTAGAGAGTTATGCATTTCAGGGAAAGTTTGAGGTTAGATAATGTAAACGTAGGTAATACTCTCATCAAATATCAAGAGAACCAATTGAAACTTTACGTAGCACCCGAGATACAGTTGAGGTACGACATGTTCATTAGCTGCTGTGGAAGCCATGACTGCTCACTGTATTGTCTGTTTGTTGGCATCCAATGCCATGTTGATCGTGCATTTTCTTGTGTGTGACTGATACATTTTGACATGGATATTGAAAATTAAGAGAAGTCTTGAGACCCAATTTTTATGTTATTTTACAAGTGTATTACTATTTTTACATCAGGTATCCCGTTTTCCTAGATATATATATGACTTCACTGTAATATCGATTTGTAAAATATAATTTTTCAGATAATTTTACCAAGACCATTTCTGTAGTCTTAGTGAACTAAACATTTTGAGTTAGTTTCCTTATGAAGTTAAACTGATAATGTTTTTTTCTCTTCTCCATCGTCAGTAGGTTGGTTTTAGGATGGTCTCGACTATTCATAGTTGTTGACACAAGATAAATATAGAGGTTATTTTGATGCCAATTTGGCATTGATGATCAAAATATTTTGCTAACAAGATTATTTTTTATGTTCAGTTTCCTACGTGCCACCTCTAGGGTACGTTAAGGTACATTAGGGGGCAGAACCCCACAGGTGCAGTTAATTATGTTGACTGGTTTGACTGTTATAACCCAACTTTTACATTGAATTCAAAATGGCAAGAGGTATGAACTCTGCTCTGACCTTTGTGGATTTAGTGTTGTTGGTCATCTTGTTCATCAGAAAGATATTTGTAAGCATCTTGATACTTGCCTAAAACTCTTGTAGAAAATTATTAAATCCAGTAATAAAGTGGATATTAAGCATAATGAACTAGTCGGCAAAATAACCATTCATCTCAATGGGTCTGACAAGTTGATAAACATTGTGTGAGGTAAATGATTTTCACAAGGTTTTGATGGGAAGTTTGGAAATGCAACCCTTAAATTATGCTAAACTAGGATAGGGTTTGGGATCAAGGTGCTGTTCCCACTGGTTGGAGTTTAAGTGCAGTTCATAAACCAAAAAATGAAAATATGGGATTAAAATAGTCAAAACAGATTGTTTTAGCCCATTTTCCTTGTCCTGTAAAAGTAACAACTCCCCCTTTGTTTTCAGTTTGTGAATTAAATTAAGTAATTGACCTGGCCTATGGAAAAATTGGTGTTCATTGAAAGTTCTGCTTTTTTCGGTTGAAAGTTCAAAAAGATTTTTTTGGGGGGAATATTTTGATCTTAGTGGAATTGGAATGAAGGAAAGATGAGGTCTGGTGGCAAGTGCTTGACAATACTGAGATATAATGTGTTGGCTTGCAGTTTAGGAGACTTCATAAATAGTGTATGGAAATGACTTCCTTTACATCACCTTACAGCCAGCTTCACCAAGCTCAACAAACGTAGGAGCAGTCGCTCGGTCTCCATCACGCACAGTCTCTCCCCGCAGTGGAGGAGGATCTGGAGGGTCGACTGTGAGACAACGCAAGACAACCACCACCTCTGGTCGCAGCACAGCATCAACAGGAGGGATGTGGCGATTCTACACTGATGATTCGCCTGGTATCAAAGTGTGAGTGTTATTGTATGATTCAGGAAGCTTGGTGATGCAAGAAGAGACTGCTCAATGTTTTATACCGTTTGATTTTTGTAATTCTAAAGGACTTGCCAAAGTATAGGAAAGTTCAAAATAGTGTTAAAATGACTAGCAAGGGGCATCATAAGGTTAAAAAATGGTACCCCCTTACAAATGATGTGGAGGGATGTGCCAAGATGATGGGGTTAGGTAGCAAGTGAGATTGGTTGAGGTAATAGGAAATATGAGGCACAGGGTGTAGATTCAACCCTCTTAGTGTTACTTGAGAAAGATGTTTATATGTACAAGAAAAGGTCTTCAGAACAAGGAGAGGGAAGATGCACAATACATTTTGTAACTTATAGTTTGAAATTTTCTCATTTTCACTTCCTCGGCCACCCATTCCTCTGTAGTGTGGTATTTTTTTATTATTTCACTTTTGTGACATTCCTTGACTCATGAGTATAATTTAATTAGTGATTATTCATTGGTCAAATGAAAGTGGGATATGGGGTGCTCCAGAGTATATTAGAATTTGTGGTGCATTAGTGATTATAATGGTGACATTAATTTTTCACCATACATTATTTGTACTCGAGTGTAATACAGTACTTGTAATTTTTTGTCCATATCTCTTTCTCTGCAGTGGTCCTCTACCCGTGCTAGTGGGTTCCTTGGTGTTTATTGCCACGGTGTTCATGCTTCACATCTGGGGCAAATACACCCGAGCCTAACACTACAGTTGGAGAAGCTTCCCTTTCATCTTCCAGGGATTCAGCTGACCCATTTTCATGATTATGTACATGTTGGTCTACCACCACACCTTTTATTTTTGGACAGCAGTGACTTGATCCTCAATTAAAAGAGAAAGGAGCCAGAAAGTGGCAGAATTTTGTGCGTCTCCCATCTACGATGATCGTTTTGATTCATCATTCCATAAACATGTATGTATGTGATGGAGCTTTGTAAGTTAAGTTTTATGTCAAAGTTTTCTATAATAAAAAATGGAAATGAAGTTTAGTTTGCTTCTGAAGACCTTCATTAATGATGAATTTATTTATAGGTAGAAAAGAAAGGAGTGTAAACGTTCAGCTATTTTGACATGAGGTTTTGAGTATCATAAGAAGAAAGTTTAATTGTATGGATACTGTGATGTATATGTTGGAGGTATCAACCACAAAGTGGCAAAAGTTTTTAATTACCAAATTGTGCTACGGTAATGTTATACATACTTATCTTGTAGTATAAGATGCAGATTCCATGGTTGTGGCCTTGTTTTTGACTAATATGTAAGAATATATAGAAAGTGACAATGATGAGGGTAAAATTCAATTATTCAACATTCTAAGAAAAAAATATTAATGACTGACAATTTCCATTCTTCAAAGTGTGCCTCACCAGATCTGGTATGTAATAAGGTATGGAGAAAGAGTTGGTTGTTTTAATGATTACTACTCGCATATTTCTAAATAGAGGAGACAACCACCAACTTGCTGGTCAACATGCTACAAAATTTGCACAAGTCAAATCAGCTTCAACAGCATTCTTTGGTGGTTACTTGTGTTGACCACTCTATTAGGTAGTTAAACTAAATATTTAATGGTGTTTACTTTATTGCTTATACAAGTCACAGCATTTGTGTGCAGTTTGTAGGCATGTAAACATAATATAAGGTGTGAATAGGTACATAATTACATCTGCGAAGCAGAAGCTAGGAATTTTGCTCCATGCTAAAAACTCAATTGATGGGAAAGGATGGAAAAAAAAATTCCATACATCCCAATACAACTGCCATCTATAATGCTTTAGATAAGAAAATTTGATCTACATGAACTATACTCAACTGAATGGGGAAGAAAGGGAGGAATGATTTATATTGGGGGAGGCAAGTAAGGATGAGGATAAATGGAGAGACTTTTGCCATGTAACAAGACCCTAAATCATCTAACTCTACCAATAACCATGTTAAAGTACAAACTGCAAACTGGGCAACTACTATTCATAACTTCATTTTGTGTAGGTGAACACAACAGGCAATATGGACTACATTAAAATTACTTCTACTTACATGTTATTCAACAACAATGATGTACAATTCAAACCCTGCCATCATCAACACTGAACAAGTTATACGACATCATTGGTATAAAAGCAACTGACACTCAAGTAGCCTCAGTATGTCTAATTTTTGACCAAAGAAGCATCATAAATGTCACAGCTTAACTAAAAATTCATCACTGTAGCCTGACCAAGCAGCACTCTATGATGGAGCTAATAAAACCCGTGTAGATATGAAACTGCTGTTCACAGAAAAATTATTTGTCACGAACAACTTCCCCAGCTTATGGGAATCAGACTCTGTAAAGGTATGTGTGTTTACTGTAGGGCTGTGTTTTGGATTTGAACTGCGGGAAATGACTGACACCCGTAAAGCAACAGAAGTAAAAATGAATTTAACCAGGCTACTGCTTCCCTATTCCAAGATGCTGCACATGTTCGAGTTAAGAGAGGAGGTGTGTTCAGCAAGAGAAAAACAGAGTGAGGAGGAGGAAAAGCAAGTTGAAGTGTGTAAAATGGAATCATTATTGTAAGAGAAAAGAGTTATAAACTGGTGACAGATTGCTTATGGAGAGAATAAACAGAGTAGGCAATAACACAGAACCCTTGAGGGGTGACCATCTTTGATATAATAATAGGGGAAAGTTATTCCACCAGTGACTATGGCAATGGCTTTCCTATATGGGAAGGTATGCAGTTTAGAGCAGAGAGATGATGAAAAGCCAATAGAAGTCTGGAAAGCAAACTGTGCTGCACCCTATCAAATAAGACTGATGTTGGAGAACCCAAAGAGGGTAGGGATAGTGTATACAGAGTCAGAGGGTTCAGAGGTTGAGTATGTTGCTACAGTGGTGAGTCAGGAACCTTGGTGTTTTAATTATTTGTTCCATATTGTAAAATAGAAAGGAAGTAGGGAGAAATTCCATGTAACATATAAGGAATGTTATAGACTGCTGAGTAATTCTGAGGCATTAGTAGCCTGAATGGATGAAATAACTTAAAAAAAAAAATGATTTTTTCATGCTGCTACCTGGAATGTAAAATTCTTAATACCCTGTACTGTACATCAAGTTCTAACTGTATACACTGTAAATAAAAATACACTATATTTACATTTACTAATTAAATGTAAATACACTGCATTAAATGTCACTGCAAGGATTACACAGACAAATTATGGACAGTAAAAAACAAACATGATAATCTCTTAAGGTCTGTAACAACAATTGAGACATTCTTGTTGCATGTGCAATAACAATAGATATATCCTTATTTAGTCTACAATAACAAGTGTGATAATCTCTCATAATCTACAAAAACAATTCAGATAGACTAATACCTATGCATTAGAACTACCTCACAAAAACACTTATGAGCCCAAATTGTCCTAATACCAAGAACCTCAAAAGCTTGTGAGTTTACTTTACAGAAATACTGTTAAAGACCAGAATTATCCCAATATCTAGTACAGGTACAATATCTCTAATCCAAAATTCCAGTCTGAAAATGTACAAAATCTGTATGTTCACCCATGCAAGATTCTCACCAATGTGGAACATGAACTACCAAAATCTGAATTTGAAACAGTAGTGTTTTGTTCTTTTATCACTCATTTTTATTATTTCTGATCCTATAATGTCATCCACCAAGCATCCAATGGCCAGGATTTTACCTTAATGATCACCAGACTCTAACTCAATCTACACTACACTTGTTAGAAGCAGAGACCAGGAAGAATTTTGTAAAATAGAATATATTAATGCTTTTTCCACATTCTATAGAGTATAATTAATGTACGGTACATATAAAAGATTTAAATACAGTAAAATCCCACCAAAAAGTAAGTGACCTTAATCTGAAAAATCCACGACTTGAACACTGTTCTCTCCCAAGGAATCTGAACTAGAGATCTTTTACCTGTACTGCAAAAGCATAAACAGTTTACCCTGCAGAAATACTGATAAAATCTGGAATAATACTAATATCCTGTCCCCCAAAATTATTCACAGATTCAGATATCAACTAGATTGTAGTAAACCAAGTCCCTGTAACAATAATAAAGTTAGTTAATACTCTCTTTCCTAAAACACCCTTAACCTTAAACGATAAGACACTTCCAAGAATTATTCACAGTTAGCAAGATTCATTTACTTTGGTTCCTTACAATTCTACATGTAAAATGACAGCCATTACTTAAGATATCCCTTCTGATGCAACTGAAATATCATCTAACTAAATATTTATGCTTCAAACTGTTTCTTGTAAATGATCATCATATATCGGATAAAGAATACTAGTAATATGCAACAGTGTCACCTAATCACCAGATATATAAACTGATTTTTGTTATTTTCACAAACGTCTCAATTCATTAATGTAAATACAGTCATCTTCCACATGTACTTATTATATCTATCTGTCTGACAACCCTTAATCCTCCACTCCATTAATAATGACACTATTTTCCATCTACATCCCATAAACATCTCTATCATACAGATTAAAATGTTATATTTGTTAAAATACTTGATCGCTGCTTCCCGCGTCAGTGAGATCGCGCCAGGAAACAGATGAAGAAAGATTCATCCACTTTCATAAGCATATATGTACATACATGCACATATATGCACAATATATACATAAAGATTAAAATATATACATATAAGTTCCAAGGCCTCTGAGAGGGGGGGTGCAGGGGGTACATCACACCCAGGCCCAGGGGTCCAAAAGGGGACCCTGGAAATTTCCTGGGATCTCAGAAAATGCGGAAAATCAACAGAGCACTCTATTCCACCCCTCTCTCATCTGCCATACCCATTTTGACCTTACAGCTCATGGCATAAAACCGTAGTGGATATAAACAGGATGACTAATGGAGAAGGGAAGGGGGCCCAAAAGAAACTTTGTACCCCAACAAAATTCCTCTAATAGGCCCTGCCTAAGAGATAACTTAAAAACTCACACAGTACCCTCTATCATCTGAGATGTACAAATGGCTAGCAAAATACCCACATCATTGTGCAACTGGAATATCTAAATAAAAGCCATTCTCAAAGACACAGAGAAGGCCCTTGTATTATATCTATCATAACTTCATTCCCATTATAATGAGGAGGATTAGGTACACACCCCCTAAAATCATTCATACAAATTTTTAACCCATGCCCAATATGTTAAGAAAGAAACAATAACTTCCATGCTTCTTCAAGTGCTTTACTCTTTTTGACTTTGCAAATAATCTATTCATGAATCGAGACCAATGTCTCCATTCAATCCACCTCAGTACACAAAGTTCTGCCACTGTATCTCACACCCTATCGTACCAATACTGGCCTTTGTGGATGACCTGGTTTTGGTGGCTGCATCTGCTGCTGGTCTACAAAATTCCATTAATATCGTCATTGAGACCCTCACGGGGGGTAGGCTTCAGATGAACCTAGGTAAGTGTCGTTCTCTGAGCCTTGAGCTTGACAGGGGCCTCAAGACCTGGTATGTTCACACTAGTCGTAACTAATGTTCACACTAGTCGTAACTATTGGGTCTTAGGGGTCCCATGTTGGTGCTTCAGAAGCGGAGGACGATTACAAGTACCTCAGGATACTGTTCAGGGAAATGAGTATCAAATGGTCATACAGGAGTAAGGTAGAGGAGGGGCAAGCCCCTAAAAAACCCCAACAACGGACTGCTGTGCTACACCAGCACATTCCTTGGCTCATGCATTGCCTGATTCTGAGGCAAACATTCAAGACCTATCCTCAGCAAATGGACAGGTATGTGCAGTTGGCAGTTTGCTGCTGGCTGCACCTGCCTGCCAATGTGCCCAAAGTGTTCTTCCATGCGAGCATGGGCAATGGTCAGCTGGGGATTCTGGATCTTGTCTCAACTGTTTGGCTACAAAAGCAGAAAAGATTTGAGAAATTGCTCAGCTCAGCCAACCCAGAGGTTTAAGCAGCAGCCTACGAGCCTAACATTAAGGCAAAACTCCAATGCTGGTCGGGCCTCACACAAATCTATGGTTGCAGGGTGGGCAATTAGTGCAAGTGTCAACACACCTGAAGTCCAAGTTAGTCTGCACATGATGGAGTGAGACTGACTCCAGTGCCTTACGCAAGACAGCTAGAGAGCAGATGTGAGCAGCTGTGGCCTATCTTCATCTGTTCCTGGCACTACCTCACTAATATGGGAAGCAGCAACCAAGTATGAAAAAAGAAAAAAGATATATGTGTGTGTGTGTGCATGTTGAATGTGTATGTGTACCCTAGGCTAAGCCAGGCACCCAATTTATCAACCAACTCCTTAGAAAGAATGAACCATAAGGCTAACTGTGGACTGACTACCACAAAAGAACTCAAACCTATGCGCTCAACCCCATGCAACCTGTAAATGCATTTACAGACAGCAACACTAACTGTTACACCACTGATGACACTACTTCTTATATCTGTATTGTCAACAGCCTCCCTGCCCTTTAGAATGCTTATGACAGTTTCCAGACAGGACCAATTATGTCACCATCAACCTACTAAAATGTGTAGCAACGCAAGTCATGTCCCACTGCCTACTATCGCATTAGCAGTTCAATCCACTAAGTTTGCCAATGATACTCTGGATAACAAACTAAGCTGTCAGGAACAAAACAGTACCATCATCAGACCTTTCAGTTGTTGTCTCTAAATTCTTCAGTAACTAAACAAACTTAGACCCCTTCAGCACCAGAACTCTTTAAAACGTTTACACAACTTTTGTTCTTTCCAAACATCTATGCTTGCTTTGCCTGGTCTTCCTGCTCATCCAATGAAAAATAAGGGCATTCATAAAAGGTTTCCAGAAGTACATGCACAGCCATCCTTGGTCCCTTTTACAATACTTTTCAAGAGGCATTCAGCACAGTCTGCTCAACCTTACCTAACCATCAGTTGGGCCTCATCTGACAGTTCATATGTGTCTGCTCAGTATATTTTCTGCATTCACCTGGAGTTCATCTATTAAACCATTAACTTATTATCTCTTTATACCTTCTTACCTTTTTTTTTATCCATCAACTAGCATCAGGTACAGATGACAGAGCCTTAGAAGGAAAATCCTCACTTGCCTCTTCCTTCATTTCATACGAGATGTATGAGATTTAATATAAATGACTAACAAACATGAATCATCAGTAATTGTAAGGGACTATAGTTAACAATAATTTGCTTATGAATATTCACAACCTCCATGATGACCTAAAGAACCTTTGCACTAACGAGATAAGAGTGAGCACAGATCAAATTAGCTAACTTAGAAATATTCAGGGGACTGAAAAGGCTATTTTAGGCTGTAGTGAGTCTCAAAGTGATTACAATACTGTATTAGACTATTAGTGTTTGACTCATAATATTTCTTATAGTAACCTCGAATGTAGTGTTTATCATGATTTATCAAAAGGTCTTCTAATATGGAAATTGCATAAACATCAGTGGGCCACAAACTTGGTGAGAGCTGTTATGAAGTGGATCCTGTCATGGAAAATGCCCATGATCATGCTATCAAAAAATTCTTAGCTTTTTGGGTCTGGTGATAAAAAAAATTGGTAAAAACTTTTTCATTTGTGATGATGACAATTTTCTCCTTATAAAGGTTTAGCTGACTTAGAGAAACTAGAATGAGTGGACATACAACAAACCTACTGGATTTCTCCTCCTTAAGAGATGCAAGAGAGGGGTGCATGCACCCCTACCACTGTGAGGATAAAACTCCATCCTAATCACTTATGAAAATCATGCTCCATGTATGTTTCTTTCATACATGTTCCCTTTCTCCCATGCAAGCAAGGTTGAGTCCAAAACATATGGCTGAATCTTAAGAGGAAAAAGATTGTTGATTAGCTCCTTACTCAGTTCCTTCATTTGGAAAGTACTACAGGGGAGGAGGATTTCCAGCTCTGCACCTCTTAGTCGCCTTCTATGACACACTAGATATGTGGAGAGCATTAATTCTCTCCTATACCTAGGAATACTGTTTACAATTTACCATTGTTCCAGTTTCAAGATACGTAATCCTGCTTGTCTCCTAAACCCAAGGACTCCACATCTGGTTGTGAAATTCATTTTCTCTTTCATGTATCTACCTGCCAAGTAAGGAACCAGGGATCTATGCTGGAGGACCATCTATATTTTTGAGAGCTTATGGGAATGTTTGTTTTGTGTATATTTACCAATCATCAAGAGAATTAAGATTCAGCTTATTGTACTACCATTTCTGCTTATTTTACACTAACACTTAACTGTATGTACTCTTGTCACTGTACCTCACAATTAGATGTAAAGGAGAGTAAGTACAATCATCTTCATAATTAGTCTTCCCCATGTATCTCCTGGCATGCCACAGATCATAACTAAAGACAGAAGAACAAGGCTGGAAATGCTCCTCTCCCACAGCATTATTTTCTAAAGTGGGAGCAGAAGAAGACATCTGAGATTTTTTCACCTCAACTGCTCTGTCGTTTGTTCCTAACTGCCTTAAAATAAAATTGTGCTAACTCTACAACAGTTTTAATTTGGAGAAATATGGGGAGAACTTGCACCTGTACTTGCTTGTCTTTTCAGATTCTGTTTAAAAACAATAACTTTTCCTTCTCCATGGAAACATGCTTTGATACATCCAATCCCTAAGAAGGGTAACCGTTCTGACCCCTCTAACTATCG
>JAYMFT010026906.1:0-16171 GCA_038088735.1 Panulirus argus
ACTTTTTCTCTTCTGAACAGCTGCTCCGTTTATACAAGGGATTGATTCGTCCTTGTATGGAGTACTGCTCCCACATTAGGGGTGGTTCTAGCTCTGTTTCCTTGCTTGACAGAGTTGAGTCGAAAGCACTACTACTTATAAACTGTCCCAGGCTAATTTTCAAACTTGACCCCCTTGCCCTACGCCGCAATGTTGGTTCACTTTCTCTCCTCTGTAGGCATTACTTGGGCTTTTGCTCCCGAGAGCTGACTGCTTGTGTGCTCCCACCACAAGCCAAACCACAGAATACTTGGCAAGCTGCTGCGTCACAAGATTATTGTGTGGCAATCAGTAACTCAAGGGTGTGCCGTTTTCATAGCTGCTTCTTTCCCAACACGTCGAAGCTTTGGAATTCTATTGACTTACCAACCTACATATGACGGAAATAGAAAAGCATCAATTGACCTAATAGCTCCTATTTCACTAACACGCACTCACTCAAAAAAGAGAAAAAAATATACTGACCTATCACCTTACATTCAGTAACAAATCAAAACCTCTGTGAACATTCTGTTCCATCATTTTACTAACAAAGTAAAAGTCATCTAAACGTTTTCAGATTTCGCAAACGGCCTTGCATAAACTGACCCATGAAGTAGTTGGTTTTCCTCTGAAATCACTCTCTCTCTTCTTTCTCTTTCAGATTTCGTTGGATAACTTTTTGTCTCAGTTCTTGTGACTGATTTGTTAAGTTCCTGTCACCATTACATTTTTTAGAAGAGACGAATCGCACAGTAATTAGGTTTATCAAATTGTTGATTTAATTGAAATTATACCATCTTCGTATCTGGCAAAATATTTTTTTTTTCTTTGGTACTATACCCACGCGTGCCGGAATGAATAGAAATACACAAAAAAATCCAGTCGTTGTAATAAACTATATATCATGTGTAACTGATATACAACAAGCTGGGTTCACATTTTTTATTGATTTTTCCTTTATACTTGACCTCTTTTCACCGGCAGTGCCATAATATCCATCTAGCCATTGATAGCCATTAAGTCCAACAACATACATGCTTTTTCAGGATTTGATAAAGGTGTGTGATATTTGCCATGAAAACTGATAGGGCAATCGCCCGGCCAACTTTCACCGTATTTCCAAAAATTCCACCGACCTCCCAAATTATAAACGCGAAATGTCAGTTTTTACCCCGAGTCCTCTAGCATTCGCATGATAACCTGAGTTATATAACCGCATATCTTGACAGTCGGCCGATATATTTCCTGATATCACTGCCACACGTGTCTGGGACTGACATGTGAATGCAGAGACGACCCTTGTCACAACGGTAATAACTCCGTGTTGATCCGGACACAGTCGCAGACACCTACCGTACTCTATTAAACTGTGCTATACGGAGATTTCTTTTTTTTTTTTTCTAACTATACCAAAAAACGTTTTCCCTCCCTATGACTTTTAATAAAAATTTTTACATACCGACGTCCGCTGGTATCAACATTCTATCTTTATTCAAAATATGATATCAAGAGATATAAATGCTTTTTGTGCCCAATTTCTGCTTTCAGAATTTTCAGCACAAAAATAATTCATCTCAGAGCAACAGGTCTTTAGGTACGAAGCTATTAAGGGGAAAACGAGCTGTAAACTATTCAATTTCTATTCATATCATACACCATATGACAAGGTGGATTTACATATGACATATGAAAAGGTGGTTTGCCTATGACATATGACAAGGTAGTTTTGCCGCAGTATTATGACATTGGTGAACACTGGGTAACATAAGCGAACACAACTGGTCACGAAAAGCTCGGGGATATGGAGAGTATAATGAACTGTTCACTCAGTCCAGTGTATATGAGTGGTGAGCGGTAAGGATTATGACAAGAGGGCCAGTGGCTTGTACCGCTGTCTCTCGGAGGCACTTCTAAGGCGATCCCTAGATCACTGCGCGTACCCGTGAAATGTCTGATGCTGGAAGAGCATACGAGTAAATTTCGCTGACCCAGGAGCATACATGCCTTGCCGTCATTCTGTTCCAGTGGAGACAGAACGTACCCGTCGCTAGACGGTACGCATAGGTTATTATATAAGACGGACTGGTCGTTCGTTAGATGGGACCTGTAGACTCGCTCCTCTTCTGCTCAACACTCACACTCCCACCACCAACATTCCGACCTCCTACTTTCTTTACCACCACGATTCCTTCCCTCCAAGTCTGCCCTAAACCTCCCTCGCCACCGCCCTGGCCTCCACAGATTCCTCCCAACACCCACCAATCCCTCCATCCCTTACCACCACCACCTGAACCACACCTTAAAAGGCAGATGACACAGTTCAGTAGTTCCAACCACTCATCCCTCCATTTTATCTCTCCATTCCTCCTATATTGTCGGTGCGGCCGAACCGCTCAAAATAAGAATATTTCCCGATAATATTTCCCCCGAACAGCTAGTAATATCCATCCTACCGAGAGAGTGGATGAATCATTAGCAACTGTGTATGAAGGTTAGTTGTCTGTGTCTGGCAGCTTCTTTCACGTGTCTACACCTGTGTGTGGGGGATAGCTGACGTGCGTCTGCCAGCCTCTTTGTTGTGTCTACAGACTGGGGATGGACGTATTGACGGACAGACAGGAGCGTCTCTTTCTAGTACAGACGTACCCGTCGCTTTGCAGGACGCACCGGTTATTGAACTCGAAAATGTACCAGTCGTTTGATGGTTACTGAAGGAAGAAAGGGTTATTGCATAGATCTGGAGTTGGAGATGACAATTTACGTGGAAGAAAGGGCTTAGTGGAGGACTGTTCAGAACAGGAGTTCGAGAAAGCGGCCTGATTCCATAACAGGACGTTTCTAATTCTCTGCGAGACACGGGCGAGGCAGCACCTCGCCAGGACATTACCAAGAGAGAGGCAGCAATGACGGAGCCTCTCGTTAGTCTCGCGGTGTTTGTACGCCTGTTCTAGACTGTGCAGTGTCATCCTTCCTTGCAATTACCTACGTACCACTGTAATGATGTGTATGCCATGTGTGTAAGATATTCCGTCGTGTTTATTGTGTTTATAGTCACTGTATTAGATCAGTGGTTCCCCACCTGAGCAGTACAACCCCCCCACAAGTGGGCGTTTTTTAAACTGAGGCGGGAAGGGTGGAAATCACTAGGGGAGTGGCAGGGGGCGCTTAGAATAGGTCAGTGCGCTTGATATGAAAACATAAAACCAAGGAAGAAGCATAATTCTCAGCAGTCCACCCACTGACCTTAGTTCAACATTGGACTAACAGCTCTGTGCCCAAAGGTATTTCTCTCGCCCTATGATTAAATTCTACTTCAAAATGAATTATATAATTACAAGAAAGTATTTGAATATTTCAAAAAAAAAATATGGAATTCTATAGTTTGCTTATGATGGTGATGCGTTGATAATGAGGATCAAATGGAGATAATCACCTTTGGAGAGCCGCCAATTTGTTGGGAAGCGCCAAATTTAGTCGTCGATAGCACGATCTGCCAGTCTAGTTCTACACTGTGGTCAGTTTCCATTTCAGATTATCGAGTGAGGCCCTGCTGCTATAATTCACAAATTCTGAAACATAAACAGTGGCAAGTACAGTAATTGTGAAATGTCGCATGACCAGATAAAAGTTATACATAGTGATGATGCACAACTTTTCCAAGTGAATTTTTTTTTTTCAAACCCATTCTTTTGCGCTGGTGGTTCAACTAATTCTGGTACGGCGGGGAGAGGGTGTGCGATTAGAGGTTTAATTGCACATCAGAAGGAATTTCTGTGAGGGGGCATCAGCCATCACTGTGTCTTGAAAGGTAACGATGGGTTGGCTACACCATGGAGGCAGAGGAACGACAACACCAGACGTAGGAACGATAACGCAAAACATAGGAACGGCACGCCAAATAGGAGAGCGACAACGCCGGGCGGAGGAACGACAGTATCATTTAGAACGGGAGGAACGAGTTAAAGAACAGCAGACAGAGTAAGACAAAGCCTCTCGCAGGAACAACAGCGTCCATTGGAAGAAGAAAGACTAGAACGACGAACTCAGTTTCAGCTGGAGCACCCGACGATGGAAGGTAAAGAACGAGAGGGGGAAACGCCGGGCAAGAGAAACTTGGAACGTCCTCCTGATGTGTCGTTATGCTGACCTGAGGTATCCGGGTGAGGTGGGGCAGGTGTTGACCTACCTGTTGGTGGATTTAGAGCCTGGATGGCAGCAGGTTGAGGCTTATCACGTCCTACACGTAACGCCGAGATTTGTTGAGGACGAACTGCTGACGAAGACCTCTCTGAAGGGAGGGGCCTGGTGTAGATGGACGTGTGGGTTGATAGGGTTGTGGTATGAAGGTGAGCAGACTACATATTCTGGCGGCGAAGAGAGTGTGGGGGCGATCGAGGAAGAATGGCGTCTCATGTGCCTTCATCGGCTGCCTCATTCTAGACTGTTGGCCTGAAGGATATTCGAGAAAAGTGAGCATCGTCCTTTATTAGTACATTTCTTGTTGCATGATTGGAGCTCCCTTATTCCTAACTAGTTCTTGTATAATTATTGTTTCACGTGAGTTTTCAGTCCTTCCTGAGACACTGATCAATATATAATTGGAGTTTCATGGCAAAACTCCTGCCTCTTACACCTTTTACACCTGGTAGTGGGTAGTGAATCGGGCGTCCGTATCTGCACGTTTGTGACAAAGTCCCGCAACTTAACTTGCCACAAACGTTCTTATATGATAGTCATACACTGTCAATGATCACTTCACATCACTCCACGAGGAACTCCAGTCACCTAGTCTTCAATATTTCATTAAGACAAAACACCAGCAGGATATAAGAACAGACTGAATAATCTTGAAAGAACTCATGACATCGCTAAAAGAAAATGCCAAGGGATGTAAAATATTGAGCAGCACGTGGAAAATAAATATGAAAGAAATTATTTTTAATTAGATGAAAAAACCTTGATAACCAATGCATTCTGTCTATCACACAGAAGAAAGGATCTTATCATTCCCACTGCACCCTCATCTTTCGCGTTTATCATCTTCGTTTTGTCGTCTGTGAGATGTGCGATTCTCCGCGTAATTGACTTGTTAAGGAGGCCTTTTGACGCCTGGTTATCATGCATAACAGCCCTGTTACTTTTCAGGTTCTTTGTCTGATACTTCGAATAACTCGAATATGTGCTCCAAGGAGTGTTTCCGAGTATAATGGTAAGCATCAAAAACTTTTTCAAGACATGTAGAGTTCCGTTTTTGAATCGTGGACGACTGAGACACACTGCTGCACGTTAGACAAGGAATGATGACGTCTATTATAGCCTGGGAAAGTTTTGATGGACCTTCTCCTGTGGCTCGTCTACTTGACGGCCTTTCATCGTCATCCTGCTAACGGGCACCACAAGTCACGAGGAGTCTGGAGAATAACGATGCTTATTTTCCAGGCTGACTGTGAAAGAATTGTCTCCCTCCTTCCCTGGTTCATCTTGCCTTCTCATGCGAGGTTCCTAAAACTTAAGTATTCTTCCTGAAGAGAAAAGAAGCAGTGACCAAGAAGCGTCTCTCTCTCTCTCTCTCTCTCTCTCTCTTTACTTTGAGAAGTTCTCTTCAAGAGCAGAGTCCTTCCCCCTCACACTTCTCTTACGGGAGAAATTGACACTATATTGGAAACGAGCAGCATACTTCATCCATGGATGGGCGAGGGATGGCTATAAAACATACGACAAAAAGTCTCTATATCCTGTTTCAGGTACGTCTTTCATTTACAAAATGCATCTACCGAAAAAGTCTTCAGCGTTCCAGTAACCTAGGCAACGTACTCTACAAATATGTCTGTCACATCGTTTCTTCTTTGTTGAAGATGCACGTATCCACGTAACTGGAAGCATCAAATACGGAGCATTTTTTTTTTACTCAGAAAACTGAATGTGGTTGGCCTTTTTAATAAGTGCGCAGATAAACATATTACTAGGAGGAAGCAACATTGTTTCCTCTGAGAAAAGTTATTTGAACTTTAATCAATAACTTTTGTGCGGTAGGAACAACATCGGAACCGATTTGCTGACCCTGAGTTCGGACAGAACTTAGAGTAAGAAAGAATCACAGATAAACTTTGCCGGACGAGAGAGTTCTCTTGTCTGCACACACAGGTCCAGGCCACAACATTGTCCAGGGAAACCACCAGCTGTGTTCAGTCCCTGATGGAACATCTTACGTCACACAAAATAAGGGAACATCGTTATGTTCTTAGTGTGCTTCACCTTGAATATCATCAAGTATATGAGGCTGTTTTTACGGCAACGGTATAGAAATGTAAAATAATGGAAAACGAAAAGTGTGAGCAAATCCCTTAAAAGATGCAGTTAATGTTCTTCACTTTCTCAGCGACACTGGCTCCCGGGTACTCGAATTAAGTAAGGATGAGACAACAAAACTCCTCCTATCTCATCCTGTGAGCCCAGATATAAAGCACGGTAATGCAAACTGTACTACTGGGACACGTTGCCTCTCAGATGAACTGGAAGAACTTAACGACTAATAATTTAGACCTATTTCAAGCTAAGGGCATTTCCATTCCCCAGTTGGCCTTCAAGATTTCCACACTAACCCTATTTGTCGTCTTGTTCTCCTTACGTTATTCACCACCTCCTCCCAAAACATTGCCTTATTTTCTCAAGTAAATCGATACTCTCGATACTCTCTCATCCCATCTTTTATTTGTCCTCTTTTACTTCTCTTGTATCTTTCGGTTAACCTTCAGCCGCTTCCTTGTTTACTCCTCCCCATTATTGCAGACATCGTCTATACACCTTTTCTCTTTCGCCAACGATTAAGTTCCATATTCCACTACTCATTACTATTTATCATACATCTACATGAAGCGTTCTACATGCCACAACTTCATTCGTACATGTAAGTATTGCTCTAAATCCCTTCAACTCTTTAGTTTCACATATTCTCACAGGCTTCTTTTCCGTACTCGCTTATTTTTCATCACTTCTTTCACATATGTATTATAATTCTTTTCTTAAGACCATCACAAACTTTCATACTCGTCTTCGTCAAGTAACAGTCAGGCCTTCCGCCTGGTGACCCTCTCATCCATCAACATCTTTCACGCCTGTCATTCATCAACGAATAACTTAAAATGCCTTTTGACTCCAAACCCCAGTCACCCACAATTACTATGTATATTCCCAGTTCCCGTTTCTCTTTTGGCGCTCAGCTCAAAAAGCTTTTCTCCATTCCCTCATACCAGTAACGCCATGCTCCCTCAAACTATACCCTCAATTTCCACATAAACCACTCTTGCATTCAGATTATATAGCACCAAGGATCAATCCCCTGCATGACAATAGTGAAAGCACATCTTTTTTCTCCACTTCCGTTGCTACCAGGTACACAGGCACTAACATTCACTCAACTCATCGTCTAATTTCATCTTAACCCAAATTAGTCATGAAGTGACTCCCTAACACTCTATAGCACAGTCCCACATCTCCAGCATGAGTGCAGGGCCTTGTTTCCCTCCTAACCTCTCACTTACCTCGTACTTTACCTATGAACATCCCCAATCCAATACCTACCCCACTTTCCTTCACTGAGAGCCACAACACCTTCGTTTCTTTACACAAATATTGTACCTGCCTCCCGCCTCTTTTCCTCCTAGTTATATCCACTCACATTCAGTCGCCCGACTCCGAGCCTTCGAGGAAGCAATCCATGCTTGGCTCTCTCTTATCTTCCTAGTCCTGTTCTTGCCCCTGGGCTCTGGTTTCGGTGCATTATACGTGACAGCGGGAAAGTGAATGTGTGCAAACGAGGCCATTGTTTGCTTGTTCCTCACGCTCCCTCGCTTAGACAGGAGAGGCAATTAGGCGTAAAAAAAGAAGTGAAAAATTCTTTAAGCTTAGACGCTCGCGTTGTTGTGAGTCAGTATAACAAATGCGCTTTGGAGCGAGACGCTCTATGCAGATTTAATTGTTTCAAGACAAATACGCGCTAGATTTAAGCGAATCTTATTGATGCGACTCGGTTTTTCTTCATTTATTCATTCATGCCATAAAAACATGTTTAAGATTTGTTTGATATATATCTATGTAATTCGCCGTGTTTGCTGCCAAGAAGTACAACATGAGCAAATCTGATAATGTCTTCAACATCTGAGCGTCCTGCCCGTCTGTAATACGTTCATCTGTTTAAACTTCGATCCTCTGATATTAGAGATGAAAACCAGTTAGTCGTCCTGAACCAGAGGGTTCTGTAATGCTATTGTACACTAAAGTGTAAATATAACACTATTGTTAAACTACACCCAGGAAAATATGATAAATCACTTCTAACGATATAGTCAATGACTGCATAGAAATACTCAAGTTAACTACTTCGCCATGAATTGATATGAAAATCGTCGGTGCTTATGCATTTAAGATGAATATATTCATTGCACATGGGATCATAAAAACAAAAAAAAAGAAAAAGAAAATTTACTTGAAAATAGTGCCAAATGCTCTCCGTCTTTGCAACTCATAACCTTGTGGTATTGTTTCTAGGGGAGTAAATGCCCTATATATTCTTTTATTTAGAGATTCCATATCTTAAAGTTAGACTGACTACTTTCTCTCTAATCCTTCAAAAATGTTTTTCCCTTTCCCAGTACTTCCGCAAAACTATGATGAGTAAACAGAATTTGATTGCGATTAAAAACATTGCCTTCTTCACACAAGTTCTTCGAGACGTGGAAAATGCAAGCGATCAGGATAACAGAAGGTAGGGTTTGGTACTTTGAGGAACGAGATCAGGTGTTACGTGAGGTTTGTAAATGTTTCGCAGCCACATATACTGACAGTGCACGTACCAAAGGCGTATACTATTGACTGTTCTTCATCATATAACCAGCAGTGGGGATAAACCACCTTGTACTATATATCTTCCTTCCTTTCAATCTACCAAAATGCAGACGTCAAGCCTTTTGTAAGTAACAGATGCACTGTACTGTAAATGGAACTTCATTCTAGTTTGTTTCTTCAACGACACTGTAATAATCTAGTTCCTAAAATCATGCACAAATAGAGACCCTTCTCACCAAATACATAAAAAAATCCGAGATACTGCTACCATATTATCAACAACTACCAAACCTTCCCCATGACAGTGTAAACCACTCGTTAATCATCTTTCTCCTCAGCGTTACCTCGTCTGTGTCCGGCCGCTGCGTACCACAGCACCAGCGAAATATAGAGAAAAGGAATACACTACACTGCCATGTTGTTTACACAGAGGTTTCTGTGTCAGCACATATCCTATTCTGACGTCAGTGGCCCGTACTAAGGAAGCAGATAATCTTTGTTTCTGGATCATGCAAAACAGAACTCTACACAAGACACTCCCTCTGAGTGATTTAAACAGACATGTTAATCAGACTGAGACAAAGTACAGTAGAAATATCAGATGAAGGAAACAATCTATAAATAAAGTCTCAGAATACTGCTCGGAATTGTTTCCAAGCCTTTCCAAGTGTATGTACAACTCCTCTAATACTGGGCAATCTTTTGAAAGCTTCAGCGGATCTAAAGTATGAAAGAATTCTATGTAGGACATTACAATACCTTTTGCAAGAATAGACGAGCGATTTTTCTATTTTCAGAAGTATCAGAGGAGCAGCAATATTGGGATACTTCAGACTCGTACGGGTGGAAGGGTAACCATTCCTCTTCCTCTTCTTCCTTAAATTCTTCCTCTTTTGAAGTCCTTTGTCTAGGGATGTTCTGGAGGCCATTGATTTTGATGCCGTAGGGAAAAATTCCTGCTTTTCTATGACTTTCTTTTTTTTCGTAATTTCCAGAGTCAAGGAGCTTTGAACCGAAGCGGTTCTTAAGTCTGGAAGGCAAACACTCACTGCAGGACTAATATCTGAACTGCAGATCATGAAATTGGGGTCAGGATGAGCTTGGCCAAGTGTTTTATCTGGAATCGCCTTTGTATTCTAAGAGAAAAGACTGGATGTAACTAGCTAGTGTCCTTGTAACCTGATGTGTCAAAAACTCCCAGACGATCAGTTATCACAAAGAGAGTCATTTCTAACGACGATTACTTTTTCCAACAAGCATTCTGGAGCCTCATTCACGTTGAGCTATGCTGTGATTGGTCAATTCAGACGACATTATTGAAGACGTAACCAGAAAGCAGCGTTCAAATTGGTTAGGTCTTTCGCATCCTTCCTCATCGTCGGTCGCCATAACCAATGTGAGAAGTTGATACGTTCAGTGACAGAGGATGAGAAAGATGTAAAGCAGCGGTAGGTTAACGAACGATCATTTACGTCAAGAGACAGAACATAAATGAACAGATTCGTCTCAGTGACATTGAAGCTCTATGCTCCCTGTAGCCACAGACAGTCTATGGCCACTCAAATTCTTCTTCCTTCATACCAGCAAAAATATTATGTGGTTGTCCTTGAGTCTCGGGTTATAATGAAATCACATTCTTGAAGGACGACGTCCTAAAATATGAAAATTACTTTATGTTAACACATTGGTAGATTACCCGAACACGAGCCTCTCGTAATCATCCTTGTTTACATCGTCGCACAGATGAAACTTCCAGAGTCAAGGTAACAGAGGACTTGTGAGCACCGCGGATAACCGCCGCTGGTCACATGTCAGAGAAGAAATGAAGATGTGGACACCAACCTCACCACAGATAACAACAACAGGAACATACGTACAGCAACATCACCTCCCGGCCATCTCTTGTGTACTACACAGAGATGGACGGATACCAAGATGCTTCTATCTACGCCTGTCAGAGATACCTCATAACGAAACCCACCCACTCACAGTAAGCTAGACGATAAGATAAAGATTTAATTCACACTGTGAGGCGGGTAAGGACTCTTAACACGTGCGGTAAAGAAGGGATTTAGACCCCTTCTCTCCCACTGTCATATGAAGAAAAAAAGAAAAGAAAAACTTGAGGAAAGATCCGGCTAACGACGCAAAATAAACATTAAGCAAATGTGAACGTTATGCCTGCGACGCTCGCCAGGAGGGGCTGGATGTAATTATGCCGCGCATTATAATGCTAAGCAAATTAAGGCCAAGAATTTCTTCCAGAGGTATACAAGCTTTTAACAAGAGCATAACAATGCGTGCGTACTAACCGTACGTGGAATCCATTCAGAGGTTTAGAAAATGAGATGTGGCCTTAAATGAGTCTAGTTTGAGCTGCACAGGCTACTATACTGAGGCTATACTGGATCAATACAGTAATGACTGTTGGTAAAAGAAGTGCTCTGGGTGCTGCAACAAGCTGCTCTGCAGGTGAGTATGGATGGCAGTCTGGCACCAGCGTGCCAACAGTTCCTGACAACATTGCACGGACGTGGCAATTGAAGGTGATCAAGACTTTTCTCAGACCAAACCATATTTTTTTCACTGACTTTGCCCACCGGGTATGAAAGAAGCCCCATCATCACCAACGATTTCTTTTTTCACCGTCAGCGTACGTGAAGGTGCATCACTGGGGAACTCCTTCTCCGTATCATACTCTCCATCATTCGATATTTACGGCTTCTCCCCGAGACTTATGAGGGATGGATTCCTCTACAACATCAAGGCTCCTTTGAACTGACTTCAAAAGTCTCTTTTTTTCTAGGCAACGTGTCATTTTTGTACCTTAATACTGAAGGCATTACCACGTCTAGTAATGATCTGAAGCGTCTCACTCAGATATTCCATGTACTAATGATGATATCAGTGGATGGCCTAAAGGAATATTACTCTGTCGATGAGAAACTTTGTAGACATTTACTTGTAAGTTTTTCTCTTATGTTGAAGGCCCCGGTCACGGACAAAAGTCCACGTCAAGGCCGGGCCCTAATTGAAATATAGAGAGAATTAGGAAACGGAAGATGAAAAGACAGGTAAAGTATTTACGAATTTTTGAGAAAGTGAAAGACCTGTCTCTTGAAATGAGCCAGGTCATAGCTACTGGGAAAGACATGAGAGGGTAGGGAGTTCCAAAGCTTCGACGTGAAGGGAAAGAAGCAGTTATCCAAACGGTACACCATTGAGTTGCCGATGGCCACACAATAATCATGTGGGTTTGGTTTACCTATTACGTTCTTGAAGACCTTCCAGGTGCAGTAGTTCCTATCCATGCTTGTAGCGTTCATGCTGCACCATTTCCCTTCCACGCCTCAAGTGCTTAGTGCTGAACCACTTACTGCCCATCCTTCAGGTGCTTGCTACCGCTGCACCATTTCCTCCACGTGATTCAAGAAGCATCCTTGTGCTCGAGGTTCCCATCATGTCGGCGTAACATAACACCGCCAATGTAAAATCCTTGCTCTAAAGTGCCTCAGGTCTCCCGAGGTAATGTGCCGGAGATATCGTGAACAATATGTGCTTTGCACCCGGTAGTGAGACGGAAAATCCTGTTCTCATTATATTAAGAAAAGGCCTGAAGGACGGAGCTGCCAGCTCTCCCATCTCGCTGCCCTTGCCATTTCATGGGATCCTCTTTCCAGTGGTCGTTCTTCATCCACGACAACTTGCTTTGAGGCAAAAGTCTTTTTTTTTTTCTTTTTTCAGTGGATTGTTGAAAGGACCACTTCAGGGTTTTATTTCTTTATCTTTTTCTTTTGTTTGTGTCGTTGACTTGGCTGTGGGAGAGACGACCCAGGACGCTGTGGGCCGGTGGGGGGGAGCTGGTGGGTTGTGTTGGTAGGGTTGCTCTGGCGGCCGGCGGGTGATAGCCGGTTTGTTGTAGTCTGATGGTTGTTTTGGAGGTTATTGAGGTGGGGTGATGGATGATGGTATAGGGTTAACTGGGTTGGCTGGCGAGTGATGGCGGAGTTGCTAGGGTGGGCTGACGGATGTTGGGGTTGCCGGGTGAAGGTTTCGGTGGATATTTCATCAACGTCAAATCTAGAAATTCCGACTGAGTGTCATTCTGTCATACAAGTTCGCTTTTTTCGTTGAAAACTGTATACATTTTCAAATCCATTCATTTAGTCATTCGTTTTTCTTCTTAAGGTTCCAGTCTCTCCTTTATAAAAAAATGGAATATTTCCAATCGTTGTAAGGAGTGATGTGCAGTCGGGACAGACAGAATATTTTAAGAAGTGACTGGAAATGATGACGAGACGTGTCTGTTGATAAAGGAACAGAGGTAAGGAGATAGAAACTGGTATACGGGAGAGAAAGATGTAACGAAGGAATAGGCAAGAAGAGTAATAATATTTTTAAAATATGAAAGTGTCTGGATGTGGAAATGGTGTGGTGATCGAAACGTTGAAGAACAGAGGCGAAGTCTGCCATGCACTGGAAGCACAGAAGGTGGTCAAGTGCCTGGACGAGGACAGTAATTGATCCGCCGTGCAAAGAAAAGAAAACTAAAAGTCATAGTAAGAAAGACAGAGCAACAAGTCTCCCTGGTGAATGATAGTGACTGATCGTGTTAAAACAATCAGAGAAGCCGTGGTTGGTGGGGGAAGGAACAAGACGGGTCACGGATGGGAGGAAGGCGCCATCACTGTCAACAGATACAAAGAGGATGAACAGACACATGACATTACTCAGGATGCCGTCCAGTGACGACGATGGGATATATCAAATATATCGAAATACAGAGGAGTGGGGTAGGGATAGCGAATTTCAGATTCCTTTGTCTTATCAATCATTTCTAAGCAAGTCACAGGGGTAGTCTACTTCGCCGATCAGCAAACTATATCGGGAATAAAGATATCCCGCTACAGCTCTCGGGTGACCTTTCTGTGTGTGTCGTTATAAAAGCGTTCAAGGATGTCTGGGGAGGAACAGAAGAGATGGAAAAAAGTGATATATTTTCAGACGCACAACAACATCCACCACTCGCCTGGGTATTCTATTTTTTTTTCTTTTTTTTTTTAAGGGGAGATGAATCGTGAGGCAGGGGGAGGTACCCTACCTCTGGGAGACCGTGGGAGAGTGGGAAGTGTGAGGGAGGACAGCAGTACGGTACAGTCAAAACCTGTTGCTTGTCAGTCAAGTAACAAGTTGGTAGGGAGTAACGAGTGTACGTTATGTACCTGGTATAGGTATGTCTTGTCCTGCTGCAGTGGTAACCCAACACCAGTCGAGGATACAAGTCTCTCTCTCCTGACTATGTGAAGTTTTTTCGTCACTGTTCATCTCACTGGGAGGGTGATCACCTCCTCCCCGGATGATGGAGGCAACAGACTCAATCATAAACTTGTTCGATTTTTTTTCCCCTCACAAGAATTGTCCCGGAAACTTGAACATTTCCGAGTCAGTATTGAGGACGAAGTTGCCGCATTAATTACCCGTTACGACTGGAGCCAGTCGTGACATTTTTAACAACTACACCAAATAAATGTTTTTCAGTTAATGTCCACAACGTTTATTAAATGTTTCTGTACGCCTGGCTACGTCATCTTGGCGCCTGTCGCTGGATCGGAGTGACACACAGCCAGATCTTGAAGACTTCTGGGATATTTTTCTTCAGAATTCATCATTGTTTGAGAACAGGGCTGGTGCCCCAGGCTGAGACTGCTTCAGGTCTGGATATCCGGCAGTCCAGAGACGGCTCGGGTCACAGAGTTCCTTGGTTCATTCCTCTCCAGCACAGAACACATGAAGACAGAAGAACGACAAAATAAATAAAGAAATGAGGGACTGTATATCTTATCTTTACCGATTCTAAGATACTGTTGTAAATGCTAAGGTGAATGGTCGTTGATTACGATATTCAAGTTCCTTTTTTTTTAAACACTAACAGGTCTTTGTTAAGGAACATTCTCTCTCTCTCTCTCACTCTCTCTCTCACTCTCTCTCTCTCTCTCTCTCTCCTGTTTAAGCCCTCCCAACCAACTGTCAAGTTTTCTCTTATACAGTCACGCAGTATTCGTTGTGTAAGTTCGTAACTTTGTAATCAGTTGCTGTGCTAATGATCTCATTCTCTTTCTTAATTAAGTGAGAGGACCATTCATCAGCTTTCCACAGCCTCGGTCAAGGGCTGCGTTAGGTCTCAGTAACTAGAACGGAAATGCCGAATGAAACCTGCTCGGAAATTCAGTCGATGACATCGATAGCATTGGGGGAAATAACACATTTTGTTTTTTAAGTGTCTTTGTTTCAAAGAATATGTATATCTTTTTTCTACTCCTTTTAGACAAAACGCTTACACGAAATCAGTCCAAAAGATTTTCTTGCAACAGTCAGCACCGTAATATATATATAACAAACTTTATTACTAAATGTAACGTCGTATCTAACAGACTGCAACCACCAGGTGTTAAGGAAACGGTACGAACGGTGTAAGCATGACATTATACCTACCGACGTTGGAGTTACAGAACAGTAGCTTAGATCTAGTACGAGATACCTCACAAACTGATAAATTGAATCCAATGAAGATAGAATGAAACCCGTTTAAGATATGTGAAAAGAGGACCAAGGAATGAACCAAAGAGAACAGTTTGTATCAAAACAGATAAAGCCCAGGTATATGGCAGCTGCACTAAAGGCATATTTCCCAGTAATTCCCAGCATTATCTCCCAGACACAGGTTGTTTACCTCAAGTGTCTCGGTGTAATTACTGTCCAGGACATCGTGGGACGGGAGAATGCAACTATAACTCAAAACTTTTGTCCAACTTTAATGAAAGTTTGAAAATTTGAGCCGATTTATTTTTATCTTTTACCTTCTCATTTATGAATGCCGCTTCCAAAGAAAAAAAAGGAAATATCAACACATAACTTGTGAATTTGGAGAGAAAAAAATGGATGGATTAGATTTGCCGAACTCTGCATAAAACTTGATTGGCTGAACGTTTCGATAAGTAGCGAACATAAAGCAATAATAAGCCAGATGAAATGACCATATCAAACAAAACGAGGAAGGACCAGCTCGGGTAAAAATTCATTTGCATACCGACAGTTAATTTGGAATTTGCATTCGAAGCATTACTTGTCTGTCTGGTCTCTAATACATTGGTCAGCAAAACTCAGCCGTAAATCTGTTTCTAATATCACATCCAGCAAAAATGTATAAAACTGAAGATCATTACAATATTTCTTACAATGTCGTGTAACAGGAAGAAAATCTTTCTTTTTCTGACTATATATATATATATATATATATATATATATA
>JAYMFT010026917.1:0-16170 GCA_038088735.1 Panulirus argus
TAATAATAATAATAATAATAATAATAATAATGATAATAATAATATTAATAATAATAATAATAATAATAATAATAATATAATAATAACAGTATTAATAATAGTAATAATAATAATAATACTAATAATAATAATAATAATAATAATAATAATAATAATAATAATGATAATAACAATAATAATTATAATAATAATGATAATAATAATAATAATAATAATAATAATAATAATAATAATGATTATAATAATAATTGCAACAACAACAACAACAAGACAATAGAAATAATAATGATAATGGTAATTATAATAATAATAATAATAATAATAATAATAATAAAATAATAATAATAATAATGATATTAGTAATAATAATAATAATAATAATAATAATAATAATAAAAAAATAATAATAAAAACAGTAATAAAAATAATGATAAATTAACTTCGGAATAACATCCAGACGTAGATGTTAAACAACAAGCAAGACAAGCTTTATACATATACAGTAATCTCTACGCATTTAAAGAGCTCCCATCAGCTGTGCCGGGATCATGCTGGCCTCGACGCCCACGCCAGCTGTCATCACTCACAGCAGCAGAGGAACATGGTTACAGGGTGAACACTGTCCTGCCGCACCTTCCATATCAGAGGTGAGAAGAAAGTCGTGCTCAAGGGGTAAGCATAACACTGTCTTGCGAAAAAAGAACTTCCTAATGAACGCATTAGCCTATACTATTAAGCTCTCTCAATTACTTGCTTGTATCATCATCGTCATCTTCTGTAATCATATGACCCAGACTGCTGTTTATATCCCTGTGTCTCGCTGTTTGGACAACAGTTTCCAGTGATGGATGTGATCAAGAACACTTAAGACTTAGCTTTATCCTTTCTTTGTTCCTGCTATAAGAATATCTGACCTTAAAGTAAAATTATAGAAGCTGAAAGCCATCCTAAGGTGTAAAAGTGAGCAGGGTATGTAATGTGCAGATACGAACCAACACACCTAAAGACTGGACAACCATAGCTAACGTCTGTGGGGAGGGTGGGAAATGTACTGAGCTCTCCAAGGCTGCCAGAGTCACGGAAGTGAGGTAACCTGGTTTGGGGGAGTGAGGGACGGAAACTGTAGGTGAGAGAGGTTGGGGACTCGTGGGAGGGTGAGCGGGAAGTGGGGTTACGTGTAGGAGGGATAACGGGAGACTGGGGGAGGCCGTGGAATAGCTGTAGAGGGAAGATGGAGGAGGTCTGGGAGAGTGTTGAGAAAATGAGGGACTGGAGGAAGAAGGGAAGATGGGAAGAGGAGGTGAAGGAAAGGAAAGCCAGGAAGATGGATTCGGGAGGTGAGGCATGGAATGGAAGAATGAGGTAAACAAGTAAGGTGCCAGCTAAGTTAGCGGTGCGACCGTGAAGGTTCGGAAGCACTGGGTAGGGTGAAAGTTAAGCTGTGTGTGTGTGTGTGACCTTGGCTCCCAGCTTATTAACCAAAGATAGGAGAGAGCAACCAACTTTTTGTTTCGGCACCTCAGCATAGCTGTTGCACCTGAACATGGCCGTCGCGCCTCAGCATGGCTTTTCCAGTGAAAGAGTGCAAACTGTATCGTATGCCATTCTGACTGTTTGTCGGTCTTTCTATATCTACCTCACATAGCAACCTAATCTTTCCCAGCTTCACCTAACCAGGTGCTGCCACCACAGACGTCCGGCAACGCTCGTCATATCTACACCACCACAGGTACGAGCCATTCTTACCTCTCGCTGGTGATCACTTCTCCCGTTCTAGGATAGTTTGTCCCCAACGTTGACCAATGCACTACAAGTGAAGGATGTCGAAGTACTACTGACCAACTCCTCCAAGTTAAGTTTGTTCTGCATCCCATTTGCTGTGACCTGATCATTCCTCCGGCTTCTCCGCTCCTCTAACTACCGTTCACCTCTGACTTCCAGGGTCTACTACCTCATCTGCTCCTGCGACTAATCAGGTCCTCTGACTCCCCCGTCCCTCTGACTCATCCCTATTTCTCACCCACTCTCCTGACTCAATTCTCCGTCTCTTCCGCTCTTTCGATTTGCCAGTTTCTCATACTGTCCCGTTCTTCTCATTCTCCTGCTCCAGTTATTCATTTCACTGTTATCCTTCTTTTCGTCTCCCTCTCGTCTCCTACTTCTCCTTCTCCATTCATTCTCAAACAACTCATCTCTCCCGTCCCAGCTCTTCAAAAATCCTCACTTCCTCCTATCTTACATTCCTTTCATTCTCATGTCAAAATATTTCCTTCCAACTTCAGCCATTCCTTTCACTCTGTTTTCCATTCTGTTCCACCTATTTTTTCTACTTCTGTAACACCCAACAATCTAACACATCCAGATACATAATTTCATCATTCATCCCTTCCTCATTCCAACCCTCACAAATACGAACTCTTCATGCGACAGCTTTCCAGTACACTCTCCAAGCATCCCGTTATTTCAGTGCTACCAACTAACCACTCATCACTTCGGCAAGCTACAAAGAAAATTTTAAGTTGCTGAAGTGATTAAGAGTTCTGCGACGCCTCCTTAGCAACAGTGATTATCGCACAAATGCTACTGTTTAGCTGGGTAAACGTTAGATATAGTTTAGGGCCTATGTCTGTTAATCTCAGCTCTTAAGGGAATATGCATCTTTGTTTATGTCTCAGATTGACTGCTCTTCTCGTTCGTAATTCTCATACACCGTATTTTTCGGAAGCATTATGTATATACTTGTATGTACATAAACAGACGATAGATGGATATAGATATGTATGTACCGTTGAATCTCGCCAAGTGGATTTGTCCAGGAAATTCGTTTGGTAGAGCTGGAGGAAGTCTGTCAGGATTGAGGATGCACCACACTCACAATGGCCACATCCCGCGTCGTGAAGCCCCAGCCCTTCAGTCAGTCATGTGGCTCCCCTCGGCTAAACCCCTCAGAGCCACGCCCCTCTCTCTTCCCCTCTTAGGGAAACAGAGGAAACACGAATAATATATGAACTCTGCATCCATATCTTCATGTGATGAAATACACAGATTGCAGTACCTACTTCTCAAACCCTTTTTATTTTTTCATTATCTTTACATAAATCTCTGAATGGTGTCTCGTAGTCTGCTAGAGTTATCATCGCAATAACTCGTCTGTATGTAAGACTGGAAAGAACCGTGGACATTTTAGGAGTCAGTAATAGCTGCTGATGGCAATACTTGCATGGGAATTAACATGAGGATTCGGTTTACTCAGAAAAACCACGTAACAATAGAACTCATGCCTGTTAAGGCGGGAGTGGAACTCTCACATTCAGCTCCAGGCAGTACTGAGCTCCAGGCAAGTAGCCCCGCTATTCCAGGCAGCAATGGAATGTCATTAGCCAGGTCCACAGCTCCAAGCAGGAGTGGAGCACCAATAACCAGCTCCACATCATTAGGTCCACACTACCAGACTCCAGGGCTCCAGACAGGTGTGGAGCTCCATCACCACTGCCTAACACCACCAGAACTCCAGGCAGGAGTGAGGCTCCTGAGGCTCCACATCCCTGACGCCGGCCCGCCACCAAGTCGCCCTCGCCACGCTCCCTCCAAAGAATCGCACAAAACTATAAATTTTCTGAAATTCGATATTTTCCGTCAAGCTGTGAATTTTTCCCTCCCATCTCCCGTCCAATGTTGTTCTCGGCGGGGCGATTTCCTGTCTCACACTCTGTCTCAATCATATTTTATGCCCCTCTCACGCCGCTTCCGTCCCTTTCGAATATTGAAGAGGATAGAGAACCAGCTTTTGCTTGCCGTAGGATGGGCCTCTAACTCCAAAAGACACAGGAACACGTTAAAACAACTACAAAAAAGGAAAATTAATTCCTTGAACGCCATATGGCACCACGATCCACCCCATCCGCCATTGAAATTTTGTTGTAAAAAGAGATGAGTTTTCACCCAAAACTATGATTGGCCCTCTCGACCGCGCTATTGCGAACACCGCCTACTACGTTTTCTCCATATCTACGTCATCTGTTTGCATAAGGATTATGGTTGAATTATTTACGATAGAAGTAGACCGATGGGGAAATGTTTATTATTCAATGCTTTGAAGATTGGGCCATTTCTCAGAGAAGCGAGACGTACTTTTCTGAAATAAAGGAACTCAAGACAGAAAAATTTTCGCTTCTTTTAGATATGTTTTACATTTTCTCGGTAGCCTTAGATGCTACGCTTTTCCTTCTCCGCTGCATCAAAAGATGATGTCCTTCGTAATTTAAAAAGATGGAAAGCTTGGTTCAGAAAAGTGACCATTGCAAAAAAGGAGATTGATAGGTATATATATACGATTTAACGATGCCCTCGTTCCTTAATTATTCGTTCATGTACCAAAAACTTTGGTCATTTTATCCCCGCTGACACCCATTGTGTTGTGAGGCAAGCCGTCGGGCAGACACTACCAGCGACAGTTTCCCTCGCACGGCTCGGGGTGTGGAACCCTGGGAGTCAGGGCTCCGCCTGCTGAAACACTCGCTGCTGCTGGTGTTCTGGATGCGGGAGTTATGGATTGTAGATTTATGAACAGTGAAACTCCCGGGGATGATGAAGTAGGTGGTGAAACTGAGGGTAGAGGGTTTATATATATGGAGCTGGAGTCTTGGGGCAATGGCTCTGCTGGATGTCGTTCTGAGAGTTCCTACTGTTAGGTGTATGTGATCTACGCCTACGTCTTTTGTTGGCGAGGTGCTGGGGGAGGGGGGGCGATTGGTGGAGTACTGGTGATGGTTGATCTTGGAGATGGACTTTGCTTGGTGGTACTGTGGGTAGTATTGATCTGTGGGTAGTGGAGTTTTGAATGGTGATGCTGTAGGGGAAAGTTCAAGGTCATATTGCTTTTAGTCCTGGAACTTTGGCTGGTCGAAATTTGCGTGGAGGCGATGTGCATAGTGAAGCTCAGGTTGATGGTGTTCTGAGTAGCGGTCGTGTGGATGGTGGTACTCTTGGTGAGGGTGTTGTAGGTGGTGGTGTGGTATCGCTGGTGGCGATACTCTGGACGGTAGCGCTCTGCGCGCTGGTGGAAAAGTGGTTGCCGTGCTTCTGGTCTGTGACGCTTCAGGTAATGACTCTCTTAATATTGGCCGTTTGAGAGGTGGTACTCTGGGTGAAAGTTTTGGATGGTGGTGCCCTTTGTGGAAGATTTTTGGATGGTGATGATCTAGACTGTACGGTAGAGATCTCGGGAAACAGCAAAGGGATCTCGAAAATCTCTAAAAATTACTTCTCTCTTGGCAAAGGGAGTAATAGGTAACTGACAATCCACGCTGCATATAGTCTATTATATAATCATCTCCCCAGTGTCTAAATGCTATGGGAAGTATTGGAAAAAGAACACAACACTGTCTTCCCCGAGCCGTAGTTAGGAAAACTTGGATGTATTCCTAACGTTTTGAACAATATCACTGTATCTGATTAAATTCAGATTCCGTACTTCGATTCCCGGTAAATGATACGTTGACTCGAACATCATCTTGAGACTAATAAACGTTGCAAATGATTTCTTTAAAACTCTCAACGACAATCAGTCGAAGTGCAGGATCCGGTTAGTTGTTGTACTGGAACGTGGACATCCGGACTCATCAAAGTGCTGTCTAGGAAGCAAATTTTCGTGCAACTGCATCAGCAACAGATGCCGAAGAATTTTGCTCATCACGCTGAGCAGTAGCTGCTGCAGCTGTCTCTGTTCTTTTGTCTTATTGATGTTGAACCCCTTACTTCTCAGTCTGGTGGAATGATATTCATATATCAATTACAAAGCAAAACTATCGATCATCTCCTAAATCGTAACACTCAGCTTTTAGAACACCTCAGCCTTATTGATGATTTTCAGCATTGCCACGTCTCTCCTCTCCTCTGAAATGATAGACCGGCTACATTGACTGGTGGGTCAGCAGTAAAAATCTGCACACTAGCAAAGGGCAGTCGTTCCCCTCGAGGATCTGCCATAAACAGGTACTCGAAGCTCTCAGACTAACGAGTCCCCCACTCTCCAGTGTCTGACTCGAGGCGACCATCACCTGTTCAGTTATAGCCAGCCTAAGTTTTTTTCTTTCTCTTTTTTCATGAATCAAAGATGATATCTCCCTTCCACCTTGCCATCTGTTAGTTGTTGACACTCATATCTCTGTGATTTACGTAATTGCATATCATTGTAACCAACTGTCACTAATGAAGTCCACCTCCTTCAGAACGATTTCTCCTTGACGTCTGCTTGACTGTAGGAGTACCCTCGGCAGCTTTAAAACTTTCTCACCAGATGTAACTTTAACATCGAGAAGCCTTTGGAATGATATGAGCTTTCCACGGTAAACTCCTCGACACATGCTTTATCCCGGAATCTCTAGAAACTGAGCTTCTTACTAAGTCCCACTTCGTAAGGCTCTCTTCAATCACGGCTTAATCTAAGAGTGGCAACATTGCGTCGAGATCAGTAATGTAGAATTTAACGTTCTGAAAGGCATTCCGCTCCAAATGATGTATCCGAATAAACGCATTGAAGTTCCGGCACTGCACCCAGGTCCCTGGAATAAAAGTCTAGTTGTAATCCTTTCCTTGCACTCAGTGCCGTACCTTACGTACATGTCTTAAAGTGGAGAAGGCCTGGGGGGTTCTGGCATAAGAACTACCTTACTACCGCATCGTCTGACTCACGTAACGTGTGATTGCGTTTATTTGTGTGTCTCTTATTTAGGTTATTTTATTTCATGAAGTTGTAATGTTTTTAGGTGGATTGTACTTGTTGCTATCACTTACGGAGTCGAGGGGAATGGAGGGGAGGGGAATGAATCTATTACTTTTTGGCTGATTCAGAATTTAATTTCTTTTCTCCCTTTACTGTAGGCAATTTGCACGACGTTGGTCTCTTTAGTTACCTTTGAAAACTAGGGAAATTAACGTTTTTATCCCTGGCAAGCAGTTATTTAACTCTTGGTGAAAAACCGCTCACAGTAAGACGAGGTAGAAATAAGTAACCCTAAGCACGAGGACTTTAAAAATGACAGACGAAAACTCAGTCCGTCATGCATAGCAAACAGAGGCACGATCAAGCAACAGCAGCTCGACCACTAAATCCCACAAAACGCAGCAACTTTTCTCATAATCACTGTTTCATTATTTACTGATACTGCTTGCGTGTTGCTCTTGTTGAGGTATACATGCAAATATAGATTACCACTGAGAATTCCAAGATTTAGAACTTCGTTAGTATAACAAAGAAGTGTTCCCTCTGCCCTGACCTTAGTAAAGATGCGAGTCCTGAAGCACTCTCCGCACACTGGTTCATGTATAATGACACACGAATATCACAATGTTAAGAATCATTAACATCCCTAATGCTAATAACAGATTCTTATCCGGACTTATCAGCATGTTCATATTTTGTTCCATATACAGCTGTGATATCTGGTGGTTTATGGCTCATAGTAAAACAATCTAAGATCGAACTTTACAGGTGCATACAATATCGTGGGGTCCCGTGTCACTGCTCATTAAAACAGTGGGATAGGAGAGTCACAAGTCCCATATTTCACTTCCGAACGTTAGAGAGAGGCAGATGTGTGCTGTACAGACATTGTGTGTGGGTGCACGTGAGAGTTTTATTGTCTATGTACACATGTGATCATCTATTTGTAGGTACTTATCTGTGCAGTGCGGGGATGTTTTTTTCACCATTGGAGCCCCATCCCTTGAACACTGTCTACAAGTCTTGAAACATCTGTATACTGTCAACATTCATTGTTTCATTGCTTACCTCATTCCATTCATCCACCACCTTGACACTATACTTTGTAGCAGTTCTTTACATCTTGCTTAACAATTTTCTTGCTTACTCTCTTGTTATATCCTCTAGTTGCTTAATCTTTGGATCTTTAGAAGAACCATTCGCTGGTGACGTCATCAAACTAGTTTATTAAGTTTAAGGCTGTGATCGAGCGGCTCTTCTCTTGTTTCATAGTAGGCAAATTTAGGGGCCATCATTCACTGTTTCCAGAAACTTAATTTTGTCCCTTACTCCACTTGAGAGAGCCGGTTCCTCTCCTCCTCGGTCTTCTATTTCCCTCCCTGCCATCATTCATCATCAGTGTTTTGATGACTCAGTTTCCGCCAAAGGCTGAAAATATGCAGATAAGATACACGCAGCATAAGCACCAGAGCTGTAAAGGGCAGGAAGATTAAGTTGATAGTCTTTACACAAATACTCGGGTTGCTGTCTCAGCCAGTGACTGAGGCTCTTTATTGACTGACTGGTGATGTTTTTGTTGATGATTGCGATATGGTTTTAGAAGTAGAAATCTTTGGTGAAATCAATAAAGGTGAGAACCACAGGGATCTTATCTTTCTCTAGGTTGATATAGATAACATTAAGGAAGTTGACAAAGCAGTTGATTGAATAGAAGGTCTTCATATTACCAAACTTCTAAGGATTTATGCGTTTTCAGTGTTTATGTAAAGCCAATTGAGCAGAAAAGTTTCACAGAGTAGGATGAGGATCGGGATGATGGCAGAGTCGCAAATGACTGAGACTATGAGCTTACTGACTTTGGCAATGGCCTGACGTATGAAGTTCTCCTGCCAGCGAGACATTATGATTGTTGAAGCGAAGAAATGGTGACAGAGCTGGGAAATTGAGCTGGTTCAGAGGGAACTCCCAACAGAGTTTCATAAGTATGCCACAAGGTGGACTTTACCCTTAGGCTCCTTAACCATACGATGAATTCTATTCTCCAGATGCTGAGTTTTCGTAGGGGTGAAATCCAGGACGCTGTAGTTTGAGGACTGCTACCATTTGATGGTAATGGCTCGGGTGGTGTTATTGATCAGTTACATCGTTTAGAATAAAGTCATGTGTATTCTGACTGTGTTTTGATAAGTCTTCAGCTTGTGATTCATATGCATAACGCTGAAGATCCTTCATGTCAGTTCCATCAGTATCTCCACACATCCCACCTTAGTACCTGGCTCCCTGTTTCTGTTTTGATAAGGTATTTCACTGTTGTGTGTCCGTAAGAGTATCGGGAGGACGAAGCAGCGCACAGTGAATGATGGAGGCGGATTGGCGCGATGAGTGGCTGTTGCTGCACGAACCCACATGACTCCAAAACCCGCAGGAGTTTTAACAATGTGTTAGGATGGACGAAGTTCATTTAGACGTAAGAGCAGCAAGTTCCCACCTCGCCCAACTGGTGCGAAGATAATGAGGTTCATAATCGTCATTGTTAGAGGAGTGTGTTTTAGGACGTACCTGCCATGACTTTGTGATGATAACAACGCCAGTTCATATTGATATGACAGCAGTGCCGAGCTCATCGATCCTGTCAGAAAGCAAAATGACATTTAATAGTTATAGCGTTAGTAATCAGAACCCTAGAGGGGAAAGTTTGAAGTTAATTTGATCGCTTTATGTTCTCGCCCACATTCCTTGGTGTATACTAGACATTTCAAACACTCGACGAACTTGAGCGTTCAGAGTGATACAAACATAGGTGAGAATGAGACAAATTATAAAGGTATTGGTAAAGTGTGATGAGGGTAGGTTTGTTCGATCACCCCTAGAATGAGACGACTTTGAATTACTCCTGAACCCGACGACCTTGTCTGCGGCAGCCAGTGTGGAATAGATCTAGAAATTTTAGTAACCCAGTGACGCTGGTGTCTGGACCTCACACGTCTCAAACGGCAGAGGGCATTGCGTGAGCAAATGACGGGTGACGTGTGAGTTATAAACAGTTTGCGTGTGTGCGTTTTTCTCTCTCTCTGTCCATGTGTATGTATATGTGTGTGTGCGAGTGTGTGTGTGTGTGTGTGTGTGTGTGTGTGTGTGATAGTCAACCTAGCCTTGTCGGTGGGCGGTGCCTCCACCCGGCGACCTCTGTAGCCACTCCAGAGCACTCAGGGACTCATAATTTTCCAGAGTTCATCTTGAGTTCAGGGTTTCACTCCAAATCCTCTTCATCAATGGGTGTTTTTGATCTTTTGTGGTTATTAGCGTTAATGACGGATTTTGTGCAAGAGACCTTGAGTTGAAGTGTAATATCATCGATTTCCAATTAGGAGTTTGTGATAATTTTTATCCTCGTGTAAAGCAGTGGGTGTCATATCTTGGAATGTGTCCGAACCTCTACACTTGGGGATTAGTTCCACGTTGCCTTCATCATGTATGTTCGAAGACTGCGACTTGTAGCATTTCTTCAACGAGCCACTTATAACGTTACCCCAGACAATACGGAGTTCTCAAGGACTTTAGCTACGAGGTTAACATATCCATCGATGGATACTTGCGTTCTTATACCTGAGGTCATATGTAACATTCCTCTCCGGCAGGAGTGGACTGCCTTAACCTACATCAGCCGGGAGAGAGAAAGCGTTTGTTTTAATAATGATCTAGTTTCCCAACTCGACACAAGCTTCTCCATAAGAGACATTTCGATCAGAAGACATAAGCAGAAATCCCCTTCATGCAAGCGCCTGTCATGGTGTTCAACTTCAGGGAAGTAAACACTTGGCGTGTTTACGGATAATACTTGAACAGAGACGTGCGTTGGTAACATCAGGACCCGTGAGAAACATTAGGTAATGGTAATGTGATCCTTAGTATGTCTTGTGTCTATTGTTGAAGAAATAATTCGTCTATTCAGAAAAATTTCAAAGTTATTTGACAAGTAATGTAATGTCTAGGAGTAGATTAGTCTACGTAAAATGAGAATAATTTTGACGTATGTACTTCCCCTTTGGTAATTGATTTAGATTATAGTCATATATATATATATATATATATATATATATATATATATATATATATATATATATATATATATATATATATATATAATGTGAAAGCAACAATTTCCTTCTTTATGCTTGTTTCTATTTATATGTAAACATTTTACGGATTGAATTATACTCATACTCTGTTCAGTAGAAAAAATAAAGAATACTCGTCAAAATTGTATTATCTTTAAGTCTCTTGTTGAAAAATATATAGAATATTTAGGTCGAGGTATGGGAAAGAAATTTCAACGAGGTGTTTCTCCCAGTTCTATGCCTCCCATTTATCAAAAGTTTGTGTGAAAGATTTATAGGACCAAAATCCTCGGTCCGACATCGGGACACGTGCCCCATACAATAACGTCTCCCTATTTTTAATTCAACTTGTTTTGTTCGTCCTATTTTTCCACATTTTGAAAAGTCCACGGCTGATGTGAATCGGTCAGCAGTGTTGCCGTCTCTGGCGTCCTGCTTGAAGCATATATCTTTTTGTTGTGGTGTATTAAAGCTTTATTCATGAAATAGTTTACTTTTATGTAGATGGCTTGTGCGCATAAAGTCTTCAGGTTTTGTGCCGCTGGTGAATGAGACCAAAGTCTTGTTTATCATCTGACGCTGGTAACAGCGACCACGCTGGTGCTGGCGGAACAAGGACACCCTTCACATCCTCGTTCCCCTTGCTACAACTGCTTCTGTTCCTGTCCCCCTTAACCAAACTGACACCATTCTGACACCACTCTGCTCTTCCTCTGACACCACAACCCTACCATGCTACCAGCTCTGCCACCATCGCCTAAGTTAGCTCCCCTTACTCACTACCCTTCGAGCTTAGCATTGCTAGTAACAACTCACCGCCAGTCTCATGATCTGATGCCATCTCACGATGACCCTTCCATATTTCTCAGCTCCTTTCATTCCATCCTCACAACCATACCATCAACATGGCATAGTTATTGACCAACAATCACTACCATACCATCTCTGCCTTATCCATATTGTCCTCCCACTTCTCTCACACGATCATTACCATGTGATATCTCTCTCCATTACTGCCTCACCACCACTTTCTAGTCAATCTTAGCTCATAATGACCACCATATGTATCATCACTACCCTATAACCATTACCTGCAGCCACCAGCCATCAATAATATTCCTTCACCATTACCATATCGGCATCTCCTACCATTACTGCCCTGCCGTCACCACCCTGCCACCACTACCCTGCTGCCACCCTTCGCGATCCCCCGTTAATACCCCTCCCACTTACCGCACAATTCGCCCCCCCCCAACCCACCCTGACCCATGGGCAGCCAGCACCCCTCTCCCCTACTCCTCTCCTCCCTCCAGTTTCAAAGGGCCTCAAAAAGACACGTACGGCAGCAAAGGGACAAAGCCGCCAGGATGATCGGGAGGGCAACTGTGGTGTATCTTGGTGTATATCGTGCCCACCCGGCCTGATATTGTCACTAGGGTGTCACGGACGCTGTTACTGGCGTTGGCTGTTGTCACGGATACTGCTGATGGTGTCTGATGTTGTTACGGACATTGATAACGGTATTCTGTGTTGTCACGGACGCAGCTAGGGGTGTACTAGTTACATTGACACTGTTGATGATGTCTCTTGTTGTTAGGACACATGCTAACGGTTCCCTGTGTTACTTTGGACACTGGTGCCAGTGGCCTGACTTACAGACGCTGCGACTAATGAACTGACTCGTTACGAGCTCTGCAACTGGAGTTGAGTGCTGTTAAAGAAATACTGCTGATGGTGTCCTGTGTTGTTGCGAACGCTGCCACTAGTGTTTGGTGTCGTGAAGGACATAATTGCTCTTGGTGTTGTGTGCTGTAGTGGGCAACGCTAATGATGTCCTGTGTTACCACGGACACTGCTTAAGGTGTCTTGTGCCGTCAGAACACCGCTAACGGTATCCTCTTTTATAACGGATGCTGCTATTATTGTTGGGTGTTGTCACGGACACTGCTACTGGTGCAGGGACACTGTTAATGTAGTCCTGTCTTGTCACAGACACTACTGATGATGTCCTGTCTTGCCATAGACATTGCTGATGATGTGTTTTTACGGACACTCTATGTGACGCACAGTCTCTTTTGATTTACATTCACAGACGTTGTGAAGTGTTGTAAGTCCGTTGCCATTTGTCAACGACAACAGTGATAACGATGCGGATTTGCATGCCCGTCACTCATTTCCATGAAATGGTTACTGTCACGGAGTTGTTGTCTTGTATGCAACTGCTGCATTCTTATTTCTTCGTCATTTAATGTAATTTGGAACACAGTGTTATGGTAGATAAGCTGTCAAGAACAGGCTATAGAAGTCAAGGGAAGTCCCATAATAGATTTCCCGAAAAAGGAAGGCAGTGGTCCTTAAAGGTAATGCATCCGTTAACCTGGTGGTACTGAAAGAGTCCACGTCTGTGATGACCATCTGTATGTTACGGGGAGAGAGTTATACACACGTGTTGTCCCGTCACTTAACCTTATATATATGTACCATGTCTTTACTCCTGTGTGTGTGTGTTGTGTGTGTGTGTGTGTGTGTGTGTGTGTGTATGTGTGTGTATTTGTGTGTGACTGAATTCAAATACAGACAATAGATAACTTCGACTCCTTAAAAGTGCATTCATTACAGAGAAGTACGGTCATTTCTTAGTTTTGTCTACGTGTAAACTACCTATCTCTCTCTCTCTCTCTCTCTCTCTCTCTCTCTCTCTGAGATCCGTTGCGTGAGCAAATGTTCAGATTCAATTTCAGCCGGCTAATGAATACCTAACTTCTGCTTGCTGTGCGTTGTGTGGCATATTTTCATCCACTGATAATGTTCTACGCTTAGAAAACATCTAGATATAAAGCATCAGAGATCTCGTTATATCACAAGTCATAACTAGTCCTGCAGGTACAATTCTGTGTCTGCTTTTTTATGCTGAAGGCTCCGGTCACGGACAAAAGTCCACATCAAGGCAGGCCTTAATTGAAATATAGAGAGAATTATGAAACGGAAAAAGAAAAGACAAGGGAAAGTATTTACACTTTTCTGAGAAAGTGAAAAAAACAGTCTTTTGGAATGTGTCAGGTCATAGTTATTGGGAAAGACATGTGAGGGTAGAGAGTTCCAATGCTTCGACGTGTACGGAAAGATGCTGAATATTGCGTGGTCTAGCTAGTGATGGGGGCACACAACCAGCCAGCTCTCGGAAGCAAAAACCAAAGTAATACCTATAGAAGAGGAAAAGTGAGCCAACATTGCAGCGTAGGGCAAGGGGGTCAAGTTTGGAAGTTAGTCTGGGACAGTTTATAAGGCGAATCGCTTTCAACTCAACTCTATCAAGTAAAATGCAGAGCTAGAACCACCCCAAAGGTGAGAGCAGTACTCCATACAAGGACGAATCAATCCCTTGTATAAACGGAGCAACTGGTCAGAAGAGAAGTTTACAACAATTTATCTAATATTGAAGATAGATTACCCTCTGCCTTTTACAAAAGATCATCATGTTATCACCTTCCCTCAATGGCGTTATTTAAGTAGCGCCAGTAGAATATTACCATCAGCCGAGTCGCACGTGTTGGGCAGTGGATGAAAATGGGCTGTATTCCATATTGACAGCGGATGTACTTGAGCCGCATACAATATGGGGAGGGAGAGATATCTGGGTCAGATGCAATTTGGGCAGAGTGTATATATTAGTTGTATAACGTTATGCATAATGGATGGACACGGCTATAATTCATCCCTCGGAAAATACGGTGGTAATCAATACTGAGTTTCATATTGAGACTTTTAAGTATTAAACGTTCTTGTTCAGTAAAAAAAAAAAAATTATCATGGAGAGTTTCGTCCGTGGTAGATATTAGCTTATAGGTATGTAGTAAAAATATACGTTAAAAGTAGTTTTAACCCTAAAGTACTAGTTGTATTCAGCTTGACTCTTCCAGCTTGTATATGATTCACTGAGTTAACATCATGATAAATTTACCTGTCTGTTATGTATTTCAATCATTTGCATTTGTAAACATCTTATAAGATGGTATTTAAGTAGACTGATGAGTCCAGTCTGTGCCTTGGATCTGAGGGCAGAATAACTGGATTCAAGGAGAGACTCACTGATTTAGGTCATTGATAATTGGCAGAAGGTAACCTATATATGACGTATTTATAATGTGACCGGTGTTTGTGAGGCAGGTGTGGTGCTATCAGAGTGTGTGTGACGCAGTGTTAGTTTTATCAGAATATTTTAAGTAATTGGTGTGTTACCAGTGTCTGTGACGTAGATGTAGTGTAACAAGTGTCTGTGACTTAATGAAGTCCTACCAGTGTGTAATATACATGAAGTTGTAACGTGGATATTAGTTGGTGTCGTAGCTGTGGTATCATCAGCGCGTGACAGAGAGGTGTTACTAATGTATAACGTGGTTGTGGTGTTACCAGTACGCGTGATGTTGTTTTCATGAAATAGCCAGCATGTAACGTAAATTTAGTTACCGATGTATAATACAGATGAAATGTTGCCAGAGTCTGGGATGTAGTTGAAATGTTACCGGTATATGACGTAAATAGTCGTACCACCATATGACGTAACAGTGTTACCAATAAATGACGCAGAAAGTTTACCAGTATACGACGGAGATCTGCTGTTAACAGTGTTTGCGACATAGACGGAGTGTTACTACATTGTAAGGTATATGCACTAATACCAGCTCTTGACGTAGTCTTGGTGTTACCAGCGTTTGTGTTGTAGACGTAAGGTTACCAGAGTGTCGTCATATTTCTAGTGTTACCAATGTGACGAAGACCGCTTGTTAACAGCGTCTGTGACGTAGATGTGGTGATACTTACTTGTATGTGTAACATAATTGTTGCATTATCAGTGTGTGACAAAGTTCAGTCTTACAAGAATACATGACTAATGTATGAGGGTTATAGAGTGTTACCAAAATATAACACAGCTGGTAACATGAATATATTACGGGGTAAAATGTTTGGAATGTATCTGATTAATTCTTCCTTTTATTTTTCATTCTCTACACCCCCTGACATGGCCATGGATGAGGCTTATTTTGCCTTTACCTTGTTGGGCGTTATGAAAAAAAAAAATACTAAGAATTTTCCTCTCTAATATCTGAATCATTCTGCGGAGTGATGAATTCTGTTTTGAATTCTGATGACCTGAGGAAATTCCTTATGATCCTAGTGATTGATCTTTCTTTCCTTTTCTCTCAAGTCATCATGCCTTCCAGCACTGTCTGCTCCTCTCATCCTCAGCTGTTACGTTCATAAAGCTCTTTTCATCTGTACACAGTGTGTAAGCGACGAGTCGTGTGTATATATATATATATATATATA
>JAYMFT010026938.1:0-16170 GCA_038088735.1 Panulirus argus
GTAATGCACTGAAACCACAGCTCCCTTTCCACTTCTTGATTATATATATATATATATATATATATATATATATATATATATATATATATATAATTTTTTTTCCCATACATATTTGCCATTTCCCAAGTTAGCAAGGTAAGTGTCAAGAACAGAGGACTGAGCCTCAGAAGGAAAATCCTCATTTGGCCCCTTTCTCTGTTCCTTCTTTTGGAAAAGTAAAAACTGGAGGGGAGGCTTTCCAGCCCACCATTCCCACTCCTTATAGTCGCCTTTTATGACATGCAGGGAATGCTTGGGCAGCATTCTTTCTCCCCTATCCCCAGGGACAATATATATATGTACAAAGGTGCTGATGAGACCTGCCTGAAAGCAGTGGCACCACAGGCTGAAAGGCTACCAGAGAAATTTCATCTTCTGCAGCCTCCAGACCATACTAAAATAAATGGGATGCCGTTAACAAGAGCCAAGCCATGCACCTTCTTCTTGTCTCATTGGGTCTCACATATCCATGCTCACGTGTGGAATGCAGCCTAATCGTTACCACTCTATAACTAACTCCAATCCCCAAGCAGAAATAAAAATCTTACCCCTGCCTAATGCTATCATCATACACTTGTTTCACATCAAAGGGAAGTCTGATCGATCTGCAACACACAAGAAGCTTTAAGCTCTTGCTATATCTTTTAGGTTCACAATCCTGTACTCACATTCTTAAACAGGGTTACTCAATCACTATTAATGAAGGTCCAGTCACATAAAATTCATAAGTGGCAAATAACCTACAACTTTAGCAAGTTAATGATACCATTCTGGAAATACTTGGGTGGTATATTGAAAAACAGTGAAAAATTATTTTAAAGTAAGTTTATACAAGAGATAATCTTATATGCTACCAATTATAAGTTTATACAAGAGATAATCTTATATGCTACCAATTATAGACTTATCATTAGGAAATCCAACCTGAATCTATTCTTTCTTAAGAGTACGTTATTGCAAAGAAAGAGGAGATAATGGGTTCTGCACCAAAACTCGCCACGGTCCCCCAACTGAATAATCATGTTCTAAAAGTTTACAAGGATATTGTAAGAACCAAAAGCATTACAAGAATATTGTAACCAAAAGCATTACAAGAATATTGTAACAACCAAAAGCATTACAAGAATATTGTAGCAACCAAAAGCATTACAAGAATATTGTAACAACCAATAGTATAAGTCTTTTCAAAAACAGATTGAATAAATATTATAAAAACTTCAGTCTTATACTGAGTTTTACAACACAACTGGACACGAAGCATGAAGTACAATATAGGAGAACCCTGAGGACTGTGAAGTGGAAATCAATTATAAGTAAAGAAAGTACACTATGTTTGGGTTTTGATTATAAGTTTAGTCTTTATTGTGGGCAAGGATTTGAAGCACATGGAAAATACGAGATAAAATGAACAAACAACTAACCAAATCTAACATTATAACCCAAAATGTGTCCTAAATTTTGCCCATTTTTCTAATGGTAAAAGATATCTTGGTGTATTTCCTTTATAATATTAATACACACAGACACTGGGCCATGATAAATAAAACCACAGCTTCCCAATTGGTCGCCTATAATTCCAGAACAGTGAACTATAAACTCAAATGCAAAGAAAAAGAACAATTTCTAAACAGCATGAGCATGTGACTGACACCTCATTCTTCTGTCATGAATGACTTGTGCTTCCGTGCTTGTTGTCACGCGACCACTCCCACAACTCCTTGACAAACACAAAAAAAAATCAACTCCCTTGTATCTCACACCGAAAATTACTCACCGTCACATCAGTCCCAGCCGACAGATCATGCGACAATGTGGGAGAGTACAGAGTGGAGATAACCATTCAGGAGACGTAGTAATCCCCGCCCTGGTACCTCCCACAGCCTCCGGACAAGGGGGCCACTACAATCCAATCAGAATAATAGACTACGGAAAATTATCGGGTCTTATTTTGGTTCTCAGATATATACACATAATATAGCCTATATAAATATATATCTCATACAATTTCATAGAACTTCTGTGGAATATTGATCAGCCTTATGGCTAAATTCTTCATGAAATTATAGTCTTTTCCGTAGTTACTCACCAGCTGACGATGAGTCACACGACATTTGTAAACAAAGAATGTTTCCAGGATTTTATTTGTTTGAAATCTTCTAGGGTACAGTATGGACGTGATTTACATATCTAAAACGTGTATGCTTTAAATGTAGAGCTTAGTTTACGTAGTTTATTGATACATGCACGACAACTTCAGATAAGAGTAAGTTACATCATGAAGTTATATATATCTAGAGAAAAATTGCGTCATCGATGGCAGGTGTCTGATTGAAAAAGTTATAGATAGATGAAAGATAAGGGATGTTAGGTTTTGTCAGTCAGACACTTCGGTGGATGATAAGTATACTGGAATGATCAGATTAGCAAATCATTGCTTGGTTGATTCCACTTAATGATGATGCTTTAGTGAAGAGCTTTTGAGTGTAGGAACCAAAAAAAAATTTATTGGTATGAACACTATTTGGTAGTACTCATAAATCCTACATTTTTATTCGTTGAATCATAATGCAACAAGTGTTGGGAAACTATTCCTAATAACTATATGAAGTTTAAAGTGCAGGCTTTTCCCAATTTTGTTACCAGGGTTTACCAAACACGTCTTTGTTATAGTTCGGGAATCTCAACAGCAAACTTTAGATCCATGACACAGTTGATTATTGTTAGATGGAAAAAATATATCAGTATACTACTAATTTGTAAACAAGAGCCCAGCAGGAGGTTGGGATACATTGAAAGTATCAATATCTAAGATTTTCGTCATTTATTTGAAGTAATTGAATATATATTTCAATTTTATTTAAGCTTGTATCTCAAGTGCATCCTAAATGAAATTCAAATATTTGTTACTATTTCATATACTTTACGAAAAGTTTATATATCTGATGCTCACGGTTTTACCATTTGTATGTTTTCTCTGTAATTACAGGGCTGTTGTTCAACACTTGTATGTCAAAATATTTTTGGCAACATAAGGAAGATATTTTGTATTGTTACTGCCATGAATTTATTAGCAAGAAGTGAAAGTTTCTTAGAGTAACTGTTGAATTGTGGCACTCATAGTTACAAATAAGTCCAATAGATGTCCGGTAAGATACTGACGTTATTCCTAATAGCTATCAACCAATAATTTTCTTGCATTTTGCTTGATGTCATAAATCCTCTTAATTTCTTTTTATCTAATATGCAGGATTGATATTCTGTTATAGATACGGAACCTTGCTAATGGGTTGTTTTATTGTCTGCTTTTACATAAGTGAAAGGTATGTCACAGAAAATGGGGACAAATCATTTCGCTGAAAAAAAATTAAGTATAGCTCAATGGTGCCATTAGCCAATCCCTTCCCTAGCATCAACTTGGTTTGTGTTGAATAATTTCCCAGAACCAATAATATCCAAATCTAACCTATTCTGATTGCAAAATTTATGTACTCTCACTAAACTAGTTTATGTTTAGTTAGATATAATGAAGGAAATAAAAAGAAATTTTTGCACCAAACTACTACGCCTCTGATTTTGACCCGTGTTAGGAAATGTAAAGTAATTTTTACTAAATTTGAGCAAAAAGATTTCGAATAATGGAGAAGTTACATGATACATATCCTCCTTTCGTTTGCGGAAAAAAAATGACAAACTGTGGAACCCAACACGTGGATAAGTTACTCAATTTTCTGAAAATCCATAAAAAGGCATCCTAATCGAACTATGATTTTAGATACACATTCAACAACAGCATTTTTTGTGCATCATTGATTTATGCACTCTTGCATTGTTGAACAGATATATTTCAGTCCCAGTAAAATTATTTCCATTTTCTGTATTGCTTACTACGTATCATTTTCTATAAAGCATCTACATTTTTCTTCTGATAATTTTTGATGCTCCCGTGTCAGTAATCTTTTCTGTGATAACCCTATAAGAATATTATTGAATTAATATCATATTCTGAAACAGGTTTTTGCAGTTAATGCTTGTTCATCAAATTAATACTAGACAGAAAAAAAAGCAACAGATGACAATGAGATGTTATACTTCCTCGTACAATGACGCCCACTAGTGTCCCGTTCTGGTACTTCAATTTGTGATAACGCTTGCGAGTCCTCATTCTTGAGATTAAGTCTGCTGACATACTACAAATACTCTCGTTAATCTTCTACTTTGTGGTGAGTTATGGGGTTTCCCACCCCATAAGTGTTGTCCATGTGACCGAGAAATAGATTCATGGAAGTTGCAGCTCGTATGTAATGTTAAAAAGCGTTTTTTGGCGACCTGCGGAGATAGAGGCAACAGGTTAAGGTGAGGTGCCTCCCCACTTACCGTGTTACCTCGTGTGTAATGGTTTATAACCATATTCTGCCCTAATCTTAAGGTTGCCTCATTCAGGACACCGAACATTGAACCTATGGTGTCTGTGATGTGGATAACTACGTCTCGTATGTCTATTACTGGTGTGGTTTTATTTATAGTTCTTCAAGAGTATTATCTTAACGTATCCTAGAATTTTTGGAGTTGGACCCCAGCAGAAGTTTTCATCTAGACATAATCGCTTTAGCTGTGACTATTATACCGATATGTTGGCACTGGTAGTTCGGATGTTTACATACCACCTTGCTTCCCCTTGCTGCATATTTGTTTAGTAGGATGGGTATGCAGAATAGCTGAGGTATTAAGCCTACTGTGGCTCATTTATTGCTTCCACCTTAAGATACCAGATTAATGGGTCAGTATTGACCTTTATTATCCCTTGTACCAATTTTGATGGTATATCAGGGAAAACGTGGGGCTCCTGTAAAAGTAAATGATACACCTACAAAATCCTCATGGAACTTCATTTAGTAAATAGAATGATTGTAGAAATATGCCAGCATTGAATTCAATTGCTGCTGGAATTGTACGGCTGCTCTCTGTTGACTGATATCCTCTTGCCCCATTAATTAATTTTTTTTTTCATATATATTCTCCATATCCTGCATAAGTGAGGTAGCATCAAGAACAGAGGACTATGTTATATATTTCTTGTAGAATTTTGTGTAAAAGTCTGAAATAAAGATGTCACTTTTATAGGTTTGATTATTTATTCTCATGTGAATTCTTTGTTGCATTTGTAAGGACTGATATAAGATTGGGATTTGGCTTTCCTACTCTTAAAAGCTACCTTTCACAATTAACTTATTTACGTTAGGTTCATGTGATGGCCTTGATTAGGGCCTTATTGCCTGTACCGTCTCAGCTAACATAAAATAAATGAGGAGGTTCTGTAGTTCTTTGAGAAAAGTTAACTGTAGAAAGTGGAAACCTATAAATATTTATTTTGATTTTGGAATATCCAATAGAATAAGAATAGTTTTATTGGTTTGATTCTGCTGCAGTATATTGTATACCATAGACTAGTGTGTGTGGGGTTTGGCTGTGTGTTTATAAGGCCATTTTTCTATTGTTCTTGATGCTACCTCATACAGGTGAGAGAAGCCCTTAGCTACCTTGAAATTTATTATTCTAATTTTCCTTATTTGGTTATTTGTTTTAGCATGGTTATTTGGAAGCAGTTGTACCAATAGGCAAGGTTTGGTTTCAGATGGCTGCCATTAGAGCAATCTTTGACCTCTAAAGTAGGTTTTGTACCCCATATAATGTCTTTCATCTCTACTCAGGAAGACAGAAGCAGAGGACTTGCCTTCATAACAAGTATGGACAAATTACGTAAGGCCTTGAGTGGCCGTGAAACAACTGAAGATCAGGATGAGGAGAGAGGAAATATCATTTCCGAGGTAAGTAAGATTATAGTTTGTATGGTAATGATTGGTGTATTTTGTGTTGTTATATGTCTTAGGGCAAGTCTTTAGTCTGTAGTATTTACACAAGTGTTAAATTGAAGGGCCTTCTGATGGGTTAATCAAGTCTTGTGTAATTTTTAATCAGTGGCTAAATTCACTAGCTTCATCATTTTCATTATGATCGTCAGTGTTCATCTTAACAGTTAGATTTTGAAAAAGAGGTAGAAAAGGTAAAATGACAGTAGCACTAGGAATATGTAGTTAATAACATTATTTATAACCTGAAGTTTAGTATATTGCAACCTTGCTTCCTTTATGTACAGTATTGTATTGGTTAGATTTGGTTATAAGAGTTTTGTTCCAGAGGCATATGAATTCAGTTTAGGAATTAAAGCACAGAGTTCAAGGTATTTAGTTTTTTTTTTTTTTTTTTTTTTTTTTTCTTTTTTACTAGATATATTTATACATAATGGTGAAAATTTAAGTGGTAGATACATAATGATGATAAAAGTAGACAGCCTTCCTTGGAGAATACACCAAAGAAGAATACATGGATATGTTCTCACACACAAACACACTTATTTGCTTGTACATATTAGACAGGGTTGAATCAAGGAAATTATCATGGGTCCATATTTGAAAGAATGAAAGAGAATTAAAAAGCACTGCAAGCATAGTTTGTATAATCACTAGGTTTAGTTTGTGTCATCTCAGAAGCCCTTTGAGTTTGAGGCATATACATCAGTTTTTTTTAACAGTATTTGTACTGAGTGATGAATGCAGGGGTCTGAATACATAAATATGTATGCTAAAGGGCCATTATAGTAAGTGTGTTTAAACTTCCAATAGAGTAGGTGTATTTAAACTGGCAAAGAGCCTCAGTTTCTTATATTGTTTCATGAAGAAACTGATTTGCCCTCTTGTACAATGATGTAAATAACAGGTCATGTGTTCCTGGGCTTCACCTGCAAGAGGCTGTATCACTGGGGGTACAGTATCATCAAAGAACTTATCACTCCAAAGGAATCCACGTTTCCCAACAACTTGAAGTTGTGCTGCCTTCGCTTGCAGGAGTGTTTAGATAGAAGTCCTGGATAATACCAGGACACTTTCATCAAAATTGGTCCTAGAGAAATTATGAATAGATGAATAAATAAAGTAACAGGTTTTTTGAAATCTGTGATCCTTGGCATTAAGCAAAGTTTAGTTTTTAATTTGGACTTTCACAGATTTTATAAACATGGGCCCACAAATTGTGTACTTTCCCCCTTTGTGTTATATTGGTAAATGATGCCAAGAATTTTTTTCTCAGTGTTAGTAGTAGTTGCTTGTGACTTAAGGCATCTCTAAGTACCAATAATGCCTGCCTCCCAATTTAAAAGATTTGGCATGTTGACAAAAATGCAGAACATGCCATTAAAGGGTTGAAAGTAAGGGTATTATGATGAATTCTAAATATGGTGTATTTGCAATATTCTTACGAATATTCTAACTTTGTTAGATGATAACATAGTGCAACAGCTCTTAGGTATTTTACAACATAAAGATATTATTTGCTTTTTGTTTAGTGAAGTTCTTTAAAGTGCACTCTTCCTTATCCACCAAGTACTGTTTAGACTTTTCTTTTCCCACTGTTTGGGAAGTAGAAAATATTCTCATTGATATTTTTTTTTTTTTTTTTTTTTTTCCCTAGCATGTACAGGAATATGATGAATTTTAAGAATATGCTTGTTATGTGCTATTCTTACCAGACAGTCTTGATAGGTAATGGGTTGTACAGTTTCATGTCTCTGAAAAGATACTTTCAGATTTTTCAGTTGAGACTACAAAAGTTGACTAGACCCTAGATTCATCACTGCAGAAGCATTTGTACTAAAAATGATTTTGATTGTAGCCGTAAAAGATTTTGTTTATAAGTTGTCAGGGGTTTATGAGATGGAACTTGAGTCACAATCTAATTATCTTTTGGTGACTGAAGTGGATACAGTTACCCTGTATTTAAAGTTTTCACACTTTGGGGAATATGAAAAGGAATCTACATTTGATTACCAAGATAAACATATTGTGATAGTTAGAGCAATGATAGGCTAATTTGAGGATAATGATTTTAGGGCAGGATTGTAGTAACCATCTTTTTGGGAACCGGAATAAGTGTTTGTAAACTTCATACTAGTAAGTGATTGTCTTGTTGCTCTTCATAGATAATATTTCTCGTTGGATGTGCTCTAAAAGTTAACCATGGTGTGGCTTTGCTATCCTGTATGTTAATGCTTAATGTTTACCTCCCAAAGTATGTGATAATTAGCAGTGTTGCTTGGAGCACACTATGTGTTACTGCAGAATGGATCTCATCTACCTACTAAACTCCACCTCTTTCTCCCCTAGACGGAGGGCACACCACTCTTGCGTGTAAGTGTCACTGGCTCTACTATGGTTACATTTCCAAACATTTTTACTTTTTTTTTTTTTTCCAGGACAAATATTTAGCTAGTGTATTGTGTCGCTTGCATAGCGTTATAAGAATTGAATACTTGTCATGTTCGCCATCTTTGTTGTCTGCCATTTGTCATGTCTGTTGTTAGGAATTACACCTTGGTTTAATAAAGATACATGTGACCACATTAATTTGGGTCATATTGAATGCAGGAAACTACTCTTTTTAGAGTTGTTTCCCAGCTTTTAAAGTGTTGAATGGTTTAAGACTGGTAAGACTGGAAACTCTTGATTTTGCCTATGCTCTGCCATTAATAAATATTTTGATTTTGAACTTGATCTGGCTCATACTAAAAGAAAATTTCACCCTAGACAATTGAACATTATAATAGATATTTTAACATTATTACAGAGATTTTGATAGCTTTCAGACAGTATTTCTACCCATTCTCTTTTCACTCCCAATGACTCTGCTGCAATGCAGGCGACACAACTGTTACATGGAACACCCTTCTAGTATTTATTTCTTGCTTTGAATTGTGGTACTAGAATATTTTATTTTTATAGAGCTAAGTGCATGTGCATTATGTGAGCCATCAGGATAGATAGCATTGGACTTCTTCATGATTTTGTTTTAAACTGAAATGTATTGAATTATAAAATCATGTAATTCAGAAGCTTTTGCATATAGAGACAAAAATCACTAAAAGGTGAATTTTATTACATTAATGTATGACTTGCAGCTTTTTTAAAGGTGTAATTGATAACACCATTGATATACTTTGAAAAATGTATTTCATTGATATAACTATTTTTTCTTTCAAATGTGTTTGCTATTTCTCCCCATAGCAAGTTTGCATCAAGAACAGGTGAATGAGCTTGAAAGGGAAAAAATCTTGCTTTGTTCCTTCTTCTGTTACTTCTTTTTGAAAGTAATACAAGAGATGGGAGGATATCTATCCCCAACTCCTGCCATTTTTAGTTGCTTTCTATGATGCACAGGAGATATATGTCTGTTCTTCCTACCAGGTATACGGGGTGAACTGAACCAGGGCACATGAAGCATTTAAGGGAAACCAAAGAAGGGTCTGTATGGCCTGGTTGTGTATAGGTGGCTTTGGTTTTGGGGCATCACACATGACAGTTAGAGTGTTCGTGAGAGTATAAGGCCTTTTCTTCATGTTATTGTCTTTGCCTTGCTAATGCAGGAAATGGCTATGAAGTATGAAAGAGAAAAGAAAGATACATATACAGAGGGTCTTTGATAAAAATCACGGTTATGTCCCCGAAAAGCCTGACCTTTAGCAAAATTATGTGTAAAAGTCTCCATAAGAAATACTGTAATTATCTTGAAATGAGTTCTTAACACATGCCAAGTATCACCTGATTTACATATATGTATATATTTGTATCTGAAATCCATAACAAATATATGTATGTAACAAGCCAAATAATAAAGAGAAATGAAAATGTAGATCATCTTGCCAATTAGCGAGCATCATTTCCATGATCTCTATAGCATGGCTTCTCTTTTGGGTGATCTTCACTGTTGCATGCTGTGTCTTATGCCTCGCTTTTGCCATCTTCTTATTGTTGTTCTTGACAGTAGTATGCATGGTGGTCAAAGGTAAGCCCAGATGTCACACACTATCATCATTTTTGCTTCAGTCCTCACAACAATTTATTTTTGCTTCAGTTTATCACATCAACTTTCATGTCTAGAGTAACACCACTGTGTTGTTTCTTGTGAACTTTAGGCAGCTCTCCACTGTCACTACATTTTTCATTCTTGGTTGTAAGATATGACAGTATGTTGCATCAAGTAGTACTTTTTTTTTTATGTTGAAGGCTCCAGTCACGGACAAAAGTCCACATCAAAGCCAGGCCCTAAATGAATTAAAGAGAGAATTAAGAAACAGGAAAAAAAAGACAGGGAATGTATTTATGAATTTTTGAGAAAATGAAAGACCTGTCTTTTGAAGTGAGCCAGGTCATAGTTATTGGGAAAGGCATGAGAAGGTAGAGAGTTCCAAAGCTTCAACGTGTAGGGAAAGAAGTGGTCATTAGAACAGCACCCCATTGAGTTGCTGATGGCCACACAGTAATCATGTGACGCAGCAGCTTGCTGAGTAATGCGTGGTCTAGCTAGTGGTGGGGGCACATAAGCAGCCAGCTCTCAGGGGCAAAAGCCAAAGTAATACCTATAGAAGAGGGAAAGTGAACCAACATTGCAGCATAGGACAAGGGGGTCAGGTTTGGAAGTTAGCCTGGGACAGTTTATAAGTCGTACTGCTTTCGACTTTGTCAAGTAAGGAGACAGAGCTAGAACCACCCCAAATGTGAGAGCAGTACTCCATACAAGGACAAATCAATCCCTTGTATAGACGGAGCAGCTGTTTAGAAGAGAAAAAGCTACGACATCTAAGCAGGACACCCAGTTTCATAGGGGCAGACTTAGCTATTCCCATAATGTGGGTTTTCCAAGAAAGAGTGGATATTACGGTAATACCAAATATGTTCATTGAGTCAAGAGGTGGAATTACAGAACCGTCAAAGGAGAGATAAGAGTTGTGAGGATTTTTCGATAGAGAGATGGGTAGAAATTGGGACTTGGAGGCATTAAATTTTAATAGATTTTGTGTACCCCACTGAGATATCCTGTCAAAGTCTGAGTTTAATCTGGAAGCTGTGTCAAGGTGAGAGGTTGATCGAGTGAGAGAAGATGGGGTAGAATTGAAGGATGTGGATGAATGCAATGTTGAGTCATCAGCATATGAGTGCATTGGATTATTTGTGGAAGAGAGAAACTCTGAAAAAAAGGAGAAAAAGTGTAGGGGATAGGACCGACCCTTGAGAGACACTGCTGTTGGTGGAGGAAAGGGGCAAAGCTGATCCATCAACAGCCACAGAGATATATCAGCCGGAGAGGAAGCTAGATATCAAGGAGCAGAGTGAGGGACGGGAGCTTAGAAATGAGACCCCAATGCCACACCCTGTCAGAAGCCTTAGATATGTCAAGGGCAGCTACGTATGACTCCCCAAAATCTTTCAAGGATGTTGACCAGACATTAGTAAGTTAGGAAAGAATATCACTAGTGGATCTTGCCTTAGGGAAGCCATACTGATGATCAGAGAGAAGACTGTGATTTTTGAGGTGTTTAAAGATATGGTAGTTGAGGAGGGATTCAAAAACTTTGGAAATGGTAGATGTCAAAGCAACAGGATGATAGTTAGAGGGGTCAGAATGGTCACCCTTCTTAGGGATGGGATGTATCAAAGCAAGTTTCCAAGAAAAAAAAGTTTTGGTTTTTAAACAGAAACGAAAGAGACGAGCAAGCACATGTGCAAGTTCAGAGGCACACTCTTTCAGTACACGGGGGATGGATGCCAACAGGACCATAAGCTTTGCTTGTGTCCAGAGAAAGAAGCACTTTTCTGACAGTCCAAAAAGAAATTGCAGGAAGAGGCATAGGATTAGTAAGAGAAGCATCAGGGGGTGAAAGAATGTTAGTCATCCAAGGTGGATTTAGAGGAGAAGTGAGAATAAAAGAGAGTTGCTTTGTCATTGGGAATTTAGAGAGACAGAAGTTGTTAGAGACGCCCTTGGCTAAAGACCAGAAAGACCTATCAGTGGATGACGAGGAGAGGTTATCGCACTTCCTTTGAATAAAGGAACATTTTGCCTCGTGGATAACATGCTTGCAGCGATTACGGGCAGTGATAAGAGCTGAATGGGAGCCAGAGGAAGGAGAGTTTTTCCAAGCCCAATATGCCCGATCCCTTGCCTGAATGGCTTCAGAACAGGAACGGTTGAACCATGGATTGGATAAAGAGGTCGTCTTGGAGGAAGAGGGAATAAATGCTTCCATTCCCGCAAGAATAACCTTTGCTATACGTTTGGAGGAGACAGAAGCATCACCACATGAGACAGAAATTTACCCAAGGAAAGTCAGAAAAGAAGTTACACAAGTTATTCCAGTAAGCTTTGTTCAGGTGTCAGCATTTAGGCTTAGAAGGAGCTGCTGGAGGGGGAGGTGCCGTTAGAATAGATACAGTTATGAACATGATCAGATAAACCAAATGGGAGCGAGATTGTTTATTTGTAGCGGGATGGAGTGGAGGTGAAAAATCCAGAATATTTGGAGAGTGGTCACAGTGGACAGGAATGTGGGTAGGGTGGGAGATAATTTGCTCTAAATCATTGAGAATGGTGAACATCAGGGCTTCAATCCCTCCACCATCTGTATGGGAGGAATTCAACCACTCTCTATGATGAACGTTGAAATCCCCGAGGTAGAGGATCTCGTCTTGCGGGTGAGAGGATGTCACAGTCTCCTGGCAGGAGTTTAGATAATTGAAGAAGGATATAAAATTTGTAGAATTAGGAGAGCAATAGGCAAAACAGAGGGAAAGTGTGGAAGTAGGGAGACAAACCTTGAGCCACATAACATTAAAGTTTGGGGATTCAAGGTCCTTGAGGCATGCAACGGGTGTGTTTAAGTTGGAATAAGCACAAACACCATCTTTGAATCATGAGTGGAGGTTATAGTTAGATATGAAAAATGGACTAGTGAGAACATCTTTAGACATTTGTGTCTCAGAGGGAAGTAAGATATTAGGAGAGGTACTAGACAGATGGTGTTCAACTGAGGAGAGGTTACTTGAGAGACCACATATGTTGGTATAATGAACAGAATAAGAGGAAGGTTCAACAGCATGTGAGGGGCCCATACTACTACTGCCAGAACCCTCCCTCTTACTGGCAGTGGAGTCTAATTGAAACCTGGAGTTTCTTAGCACCCCATGATGCCGGGGACTAGGGGCCATAGATTGGACGGACTGTGTCATGGTGATACTTTAATAAGTGTTTGAGTGGACAGGAATTGGCAAAAGTACTTATGTGAAAAAGTAATGATAATAAGCAAGTTGGGTAAAGTACTTATGTGAAAAAGTAATGATAATAAGCAAGTTTGGGTAGGTGTATGGTGCTTGTAAGAAGATGGTAAGACTAGCCTGGTAGTCCCGTTTTGATGAAATAGAAAGTAAGACCAGCAGTCCTGATATAGAGTGTAAGATGGTTCCAGGTACCACTTTAATGCTCCTCAGTCAAGATGATAGTACCACCCTGGGTGGCTGTTGTCAACAGCCTACTACCTAATTAGTTGCTTTAAGGGTAGGGAATGGGATAACCCTTGAGTTAGCTGGGGTATTGGAAGGGGCCAGTAAACTACCACCTGAGCCCTCCTTCTCACTGGTGTCAGAGTCACACAAAATGTAGTCAAGAGTTTGCCTTAAATTTGCAGAGGTCATGGAAGGGGCCATTACTCTTCTACCTGAGCCCTCCCTCCTGCTGGCAACAGAGTCACACTTACATCATTCTGAGAAACTTAAGACCATCCTGGGAAACTTACATCATCCTGGGAAATTTAGACCATCTTGGGTAACTTGCATCATCCTGGGAAACTTAGACCATCCTGGGAAACTTACATCATCCTGGGAAATTATATATATATATTTTTTCCCATGTTAGTGAGGTAGTGTTAAGAACAGAGGACTGAGCTTTAGAGGAAAAAATCCTCACTTGACTCTCTTCTCTGTTCCTTCTTTTGGAAAAGTGAAAACAGGAGGGGAGGATTTCCAGCCTCAATTTAACATATTGTAAAATGAATTCTATTAATAAAAACAAAGTTACAAACTTAATTCCAACACTTATGTCTACTGTTGTTCCTGAATTGCTTGCTGGTGCCATGGAGAGGGAGGAGGTGAGTACAGGAGATACGGGGGAAGGGGTCATCTGGATCAGATGGTGCAGTTATGGAAGGTGCCGGAGATGTTCGAGTGAATTCAGCTATTATGTCACTAGATGTTAATGGCTGGGGCCCCTTGTGAATGTCCTTTTTCTTCTCATGTTGAATTTCTCTATAGTGCCTGAAGCCAGCAAGGACATTTTGGATCATTTTTGAACTCCATTCTGTGTTTGGGTCACTCTCATCACATAGCAAACCACTTGCTGATGAGAAAATACATTTGCTCAACCTTCCTTCCTTCTACAACTACTTCCTATGGGTATTCCTTCTCCGACTGAAGAGTATCTTCATTTGTGAGCTCTTCCTTAAGCAATTCTAGTAATTCCTCAACATCATCCTCCTCAACCTTACCAAAACCAAACTTTTTTGCCTTTCCACAGTTTGTCCACGTGTTCTTAATATGTAAGTGTCAACATCAAAACCCTAGAATTCACGAATGAACTGTGGGCAAGCTTCCACCACACTATGTTCATACAAACATTGGCAATTTTCTTTCAGGCCTTATGATAATCTTGATGGCATCCCTTGTGGTGAAGGACTTCCAGGATTCCTTCACAGACCTCTGATTATTCTCTAAGCTTCATGAGCTATGCAGGTGTTCTTCATAAATAGTTGGCCATGAAAGTAGATATCACCCCCTGGTTCATTTGCTGGATTGAAGATGTAGTTCTGTGTTGGAGAAATACTACTTTGATGTTTTCACTATGGTCCTCTACTGAAGGTGGATGGCCAGGGTATTATCAATATGAAGGAAAATCTTGAAACTTACATTCTCCTGTGCACAGTGCTCCTTCAGCTTTGCATAGAGCTTTACAACAAAATAATCACAGAAAACTTTGCCAATTTTCCACTCCTTCAGATTACAATAACAGAACGGCAAATATTGCTTCACTTTTGCCTTAGGAGCCTTGAAATTTTCTAAATGGTAGACCATCAGTGGTTTAATTAAGTTTGCGGTCACCTTCGGCATTGCCCTCCACAAGCAGCATGAGATAATCCTTGACAGGTTTTAATGCTAGTGCAGTGTTTCCTTCAGTGGGAAATGTACATTCTTGAAGGCATTTTCTTCCAAAATAATCTAGTCTCATTCACATTAAAAATCTGCTAGGGAGAATAACTGCCTCCCTTCATGATGGTCTTAAAGGTTCCCAGAAAATATTCAGGAGCAACAACATCAGCAGAAGCAGCGTCACCCATCATCTTGATGTGGTAATTGTGGCATTTATTAGAATCTAAGACCAACCAAGACTTGCTTGAAATGTCTTCATTGCTCATTCCTCTGCTGCTAAGTCATCACATATACTTCAGACCTTTGCTTGTATCTTAAGCATGATGACGGAGACAATTTCATGAGTTTGGTGTCTGATCCATGTGCTCGACATTCGTTATATTCTCTCCATAATCAAACTTCGGAATACAAGATCTTAGAAGAAATGATTAATGTCCCACTCTTGGCACTCTCCTAAGGGTGTGTCCACATGTGCCCTCGAACATGTGTTGGCAACAAGGTAACAATGCATTCATTAACAAGCTGTTAGCTTGTTAACAACAGTAGTGTCCAGGACAGGTTGGTAACACTGACTGCTGGCATGTTGGTGGCAGTGATTTGAACGAGGCTTGTAACATGCTGGCAAACGGGTAACCGATTGAGCAAACACACAGATGACACAGTAGTGAATAGAGGACAATTGCAGCTGCAATGAAGATAGAGCAAGTTGACATAGAAAGGAAGATGAAGACCCTGATGGCCCAGTTGCAAAGGGAGTTCAAGAAAATGAAGGAATGGAAATTAGGTGATGGAGCTGATGACGCATACAAGATGTCATGGTTTGCACTTGACAGCTTGTCCTTCTGTGTTGGGCTGCACACAAAGTGATATCACATGTAATATCACGTATGATACCCTCCTTTTCTGCATGGTTTCTCTGTTGCAGTGATGGTTGCATCCAGATTCTCCGACAACGCTGCATCCTGTCTCCACTGTCACACAGTATTACCACTGCTGTGGCTGCCAGTATGGCGTCCTCACTGGCTGACATCATGCTGGACATTCACCTGCC
>JAYMFT010026948.1:0-16169 GCA_038088735.1 Panulirus argus
GAGAGAGAGAGAGAGAGAGAGAGAGAGAGAGAGAGAGAGAGAGAGAGAGAGGGAGAGAGAGAGAGAGAGAGAGAATGAGTGTGTGTTTTCCCCAGCTCCATCAGTTTTTTTTTTTTAACAATCACTTGAGGTTTGCTGGGGTTTTAGTTTTTCATACAATTTGACAGCCCCTCTGCCTCTGGGAAACACTGTGTTGGAGTTGCTCTTCTGCCAGTGATCTGTCAATGGTGAGGCATGAAAGGCTAAGAAGCAGCACTGAAGTCTACCACTTATGCTGAGGAGTAAAAGGGATGAACAATTGAAAGTGATGGCTCTGAATGTAAACTGTGTGACTGCTGAGAATAAAAGGTGGGAGCTTGTGGAAAAATATAAGCTATGGTTTGGACGTGCTAGGGCTGGAGAAACCCTTATCCCTGGGTAGGGGATATGGAGTGAAAGATGAATGCAATTTATGGGAGGGCACTGAAGTCTTAATATGAACAGAAATGAATGAAAATTATCAGGGAAGAGGGAAAGGATGTGCAATTGTGCTATCACTGAGAGTATGGAAGGGTGTTACAAGTCATGGATGGAATGGATGACGAATAATGTGGGTGAAAGGAAAGATTGGAAATGAGAGGTATGCATGGGTATATGTAGATACACCTGTAAATATGAGACTGTGTGAGGTAAGTATGAAATGAAGCATATCTGGAGAAATTTGGATGACTGTATAAATGATTTTGAGAAGGAGAGAAAGGTGGATGTAATGGGTGATACGAATGTGAAGGTGAAATGCAATGAAATTGGCAAGATGGTAAATGGGGAGTGCCTGGAGTAGATGAGAAGTCAAGTTATCTTGTGGATGTTAGTGCTGAGAAGGGTTTATTCTCAGCAAACATCTTTTTCATTTTTTGCATATGATCCACAGGTATACATGAATGAGAAATGATGGAAGAAAACACTAAAGGGTTTGATTGCTTATGTGGCAGTGGATGAAAGGTTGAGAAAGGCTGTGATGAATGATAACATTGTGATTGAATTCTTTGAAGCCTTTTACCATTTTGTGGTTCTTGTGGGGATGAGGATCAGGGAGAAGCAGAGGCATGGTGTAAACAATCAATGTAACCCAACTGATATCAAGGCTTCTCTTTCGTTACTTCCAGCCATGATAAAATCTCAAAAGTAACACAAAAAATGTGAAAGAATTAAGCTCCCTAATATCTTATGCCAAGAATGAGCTTGTTTAATACTGACTGACAGTCAAAGTCCCAGAATCTTTGAAGAATTAACACTTACAAAATATTTAACTGCTTCTCTTACATTTCATCAAAACGACAGGCAAGATTCCTTAGTGATGAAACAGCTTGTAAAATTCTTCAACCAGCATTTTTCTAAGAAACAATATCACAGAAATATGAATTTACAAAGTAAAAGTGCTGTCAATTCTAAAGAACTTAGGTTTTGCAATTACAGTATTACCTTTAAATAAAAGTTCTACAATCATTTGAAGTGATGCTTCAAAGGAAAATAGCACTGTACAACTTCACATAAATATTTTTCTTTTGGACCATTTTCTCAGATCCTAGTCTCAAAATTCAGGTCAATTAACAATCATAAAGCTTTTTATCAGACTTTTCAGGGCCAAAATATTAATCAAGCAAAAATCAAACGTTCAAGTTTTCAAAGAAAACACTTTTACAAATAATCTAAATGGGCAAGAATAGCATAGTTTTTCTGACTTTGCTTCCTACACAATTATGTATAACCTCTCAAACTTTTTTTCCTTGCTCAAAAATAAGCAGAGGTTTCCAGTGATTCACTCTTTATTTAGAAGTTACAATTCTAGCAAATTTAAATTAAAAAATCAGGTTCAAGAAATGTGAATATAGAAAAATAAGAGAGAATCCCAAGCAATCTTGACTGTTAAACTAGAGGAGACATTTTGCAATGCCTCCTTGTGGACCTTTTAACCCCATGAAATACAAAACACATTATCCATAATCCTCAAAATAAAACATTAAACCATGTATAGATGCCCACAGCCTACACTACTTAAGTATATCTTTACCAGTAAAAGTAATACGTACAATGGTGCAAGCATAAAACTAGAACAGTATCGTGCCATTCTAAGAGTATGATATATAAAAGCCTGGGAAATGACCAGCATATCTAAAGAGCTCAGATACACCTCTGCAACATTAATAGCTTATAAGACAACAATCAAGTTAAACAAATAAAAAATTTTGACATACCTTGTAATCAGGAACATTGAGATCATAATGATAGTAAAATTCTAAACTCATCAACAATTGTGTAACTAATACTAAGTAAGAGACAGTTAAGAATACACAAGCCACTAACTTTAAACAGATGCTAGTCAACTCTTGGAAACTTTCCTTTAATTGTGAAAAAGGCAATCAATCAAGGAATATGTTTGTTAATGGTTAATCAGTTCTCAAGCATCAATAGAAGCAAAGCCTCCATAACTTTTCAAAAATCTAAATATAAGAGGACTGAATGAAGAAGATACCTACAAGCTTTGCACTGAGACAGTATATATGCAAAAACATTGCTGCTTTGTCATTCACCAAAGAATGACACCTTCAACTTTCTTCATTTTCACTGGGACTCATTACAGCCCAAAAAGGTTCACGCTATACACCTACAAGCATTCATTCTGATTACTAATAGGGCCAGAGAGGAAATGACAAACATAATCACCTATCAGTTACTGATGCATCGAAAGATCCCTCTAAATGAGGCTGAGGCCATGAACACCTTTATAACATTCATTTTTGTTAACCTTACAACTTATAAACTCCCCATTAATAAAGATACATGGAACAATATTACTCAAGGGAACTTGGGCTTGGAATTGAAGTACAGTTGTTGAGAATTCTTAGATATACTTTTTTTGGTTGTGCATTCAATTCTATAACACTACACTTCAAAAGAGACCCTCATTTCAACAGTCCAGATCTAAAAATGAAATCTTAATACTGCAAAAAACTTTTAACATAAGTTAGAAAGCTATAGTCAATACAAAATTAAGGAAATACGAGACTTTCTCAACTAAAAAAGTTTTGCTTTACATTAATAGCAGGATGATTAAGGGATGCACTCAGAAGACTCCCTTAAGTCATTCCCTACACTATATTTTCTAGCAATGAATGTAGGCCACATACTGTTACAGATACAGACAACTATGTACTCATACAATCAGTTCAATACAGCAGATGCTTCTAAAGAATGTATCTATGCTAGGCAAAGTGTAAGTGGTACCATACTATCTAACAAATGCATCCTAGTTATAACTATGATAATAACTATAAGTGCCTCTGCTCAACACATCACAGTTATTATGCATTACTCAATACTTGCTAAAGATATCTAACAGGTCATTTAATGTTACATATGATTAAAATATAAATTCAAGCCATGAAAGTGACATCACATTCCATAACAAATCAGCATCTCAGGATTATAATCTACACAAGGGCTCCTTAACCAGTGGGTCATGGAGACCAAGTTAGTAGAGTACCTCAAATCAAGGAAATGAGCAGGAAGGGAACTCATCCATTCAACTTGTGCTGTTTGAACTTGAATCTGAAATCATTTACTGGCAGTCAGCTCCTTGCCTAATTAGTCCTGTACCATCTGTTAGCTGCAGTAAGCTATTTTTGAACTCTCTGCAATATGTTGTTATCATTCTTCTAAGAACAATGTTCCAAAGCAGCCTTTCAAACTAAACTTTTTTTTTTTCTCTCTCTTTTTTTTAGGAACATAACCTAACAAGAAACGGTGTGTCATGACACCGAGGCTGGCTGCTGTTCTCCAATACTGAGTTAATTTAAACATGGTCCATTTTCTGAGCAGAAAAACCAATTATGGGGATGAGACTTCAGGAGTTGCAAAAAATGTAACCAAACACTTAGTCAGAAGATATGACCGTAGTACATCAATTTTGGATTTCCATTGACAGGCAGCGATTTAGAAACAAAAGTATAGTTTGTGGAATGTGGTGATGAGTCATCAAGTTTAAAGCTAAAACCATCCAATACTGAAGCATTTACAAACCAAATTCCCTGGGTCTGTTGGAAAACTAAAGGAGTATTCCCACAGTAAATGAGAAGGACCCCAAACACAAAAAAGATCCATGACTACATTCACAACACATTACAGGAATGGCCTGAAGGCTAGTTACATAGCAGAAGCGTGAAAGCTCTCAACACTGCAGAACTAATTCTGCCCAATGCAGTGGATATGTCACAACAACCAGTCGAAGAGGCTGTGGCTAAGAAAATTCTGACCATCCCAATTTCAAATGACACTGTTAGCAAGAGGATAGCTAATATAAGAGATGGTGAAAGAGCTTTTGGGGAAGATGAAGGCAAACCCATGTTTTGCCATACTGCTGGACAAATCTACTAGTATTAGCAATGCTGCTCTGATGCTGGGTTTTGTGATATGCTGCTGGAACAGTGGTTTTCATGAGGATCTGCTATTTCGCAATGAGCTCCCAATCAGAACAACAGCCAAAGAGTGCTTCCAGTGCCTCAATATTTACCTCATTGATCAATGAACATGGAATTGAATGGAAAGATTGTGTGGATGTCTGCATGGATGACACTGCCTAAATGACTGGGAGATGTAGTGGAGTTACGAAAAAGTTTTAAGAATGGGCAAAAGAGGCTAAGTGGATGTAATGTTTCCAGCACTGCAAAAGCCTGGCCTCAAAGATGCCACCAGAATTACATAACATCTTGGATGTAGCCATGAAAATAGTCAATTATGTGATGAAGAATGCTGAAAATTCCAAATGCTTTGCTGCAACGTGTAACTGAATAGTAGAGCATGTGCAACTTTTATGCATAATGAGGTTAAGATGATTGTTCATCAGATAAGTGCTGAATCACCTGTTTCAAATGACAAAAGCCACCCTTGCAGATCATTGCTTTGATGGTGAGTTTAGTGCCAACCTGGCCTACCTGTCGGATGTATTTTATCAACTGAATTAACTGGATCTTTCACTCCACAGACGAAACAGTATTATACTTTTGGTTTCTGACAAAACTGAAGGGCTCAAAAGGAAATTCACACTGTGGAACCAGCATCAAAGAAGGATGGTTGGAAATGTTCCAGATCTTGAGTGAGATATTAGGAGAACCTCCCCACATCAACATATTTGTGTCCCAGAATCTAACTCTGCTGTCAACAAAATTCAATGAGTACTTCCCAGAGGACCCCAAGGATGAAAATCTTTGGGTCTTGGACCCATTATTCTACAGCCAAACACTGTGATGAAAAAAACAGCTGATGGAACTATCAGTTGGTAGTAGCCTGAAGCCCCTTTACACATGAAGCTTAACCTTGCTGCATTTTGGTATACAGAAGCTAATAAAAATCCCTTTCTTTAGCAATGAGCAGTGAAGATTTGTTGCCTTTCTCTAAAACTTACTTGTGAGAGTCAGGGCATTCAATTGGAAGTCTTACCAAATCAAAGAAGAGAAACAAGCTGAGATCAACGTTGACTGCCACTCTCCAAGTCAGCGTTTCTCCAATCTCATCCTGCATGGACTGATTATCTCAAAAAACAAGCCCATGTGTCTTATTGAGTGTCAGCCTTCTCTTGTCTTCCCCACTTTTTCTGTCTCCTACCAGAAGTTTGCATGTTATAGTTGTGTTTAAATTGTGATAGAAAAACAAAAATCTTTTAAATCTTCAAGATGCATTTTTCTTTCATGTTATTTTTCTAGTGCTTAGAAGGTATTATCAACAAACAGATACATTTAAAAGCTGAACTTATTTCTGTGGTGGGTCCTGACCATACTGACATACTAAGTTGGTCTTGGGCTGCAAAATGTTGAGAACCCTTTATGTAGTTTCTCAAATCTTTTTACTGATGCCAATTCTCTATGTGGTGTATCTTTTTTATGATCAGTTCCAGTACCCTTTTCTATAAATAATCTAATTACAAAACTATGTCACTTGAAATCTTAAATGCCTATGAATGATTAAAGCACAAAATAAGTGACTTTAAAAGTTGTATACAAGATATGAAATCTTGGCCCCTTGTGCAAAAACAGCATTTAGATTGGCATGCATAACTTCCCTTCTTGTGAAATACTTCTGCATCATCAACAAAAGCATGAGTTAAGCAGTGATCTTTCATAGTATTTGCCTGTCTCTGACATATACAAAATGTATTTGCACAAGCACAGCATAAACATTCATAAACATGCAAATTGTTTACTCACATCTTATGACCTATTCTTTTGCACACATATGCTCATACACTGTGATGCAGATCAGCCTTTCAGTAATGCTTCACATGTGCTTATCATATTCAAATTTGAGAAAAAAAAAAAACAACTACAAGCATCATCACTCAAGAGTGAATGCTAAATACCTCTCTATGCCCTATGGAAGGAAACATCACAAAGCTAATCCTCCCCATACCCTTAATAAACATTAGTACTTTCAAAGGCCATCTTCACTATAGTGATATAGGTCAGGCCAATGGCCATATATATATATATATGCCTTCCTGTTCATTACACCCATATCTTCACTATACAGCTATACACTTGCCTTTACTATATTCTCATCTTCAGTACACCTTCCTTTCTCTTCATTACACCCTCATCGTCAGTAGATGCTTATCTTCACTACCTCCCGGACACTACTGGCCTTAGACCTACCCCCATCATCACTACAACCTAGTTTTCATTACACCCATGACACCAGCCTTTAACCTGGCCTGTAAGGGTGAGGTCAGACAAGTTTTCATACGTTTCAAGTGAAAAGTCCTGATTGCTGTAAGGCTTAAGAAAATGAAAGAGAGAGAAAATGATGTTTTCCTTTTTTCGAAAGTGATGTCTTCTTCACAGAAGCAGTACTTGTACAATTTAGAGGAGCAAGGCAACTAAATTTAAGTCTTCCAAAAAAATTGGTTTTTCAAGTAAATGGTTCATCTTTTCATTGCTTTCTTTCTTGCAAGGGCTCCACTTAGTCAACTACCATACCATCTCACACTAAGGGCAATCTTACAACTATTGCTATAACCTATTTTTCACCTTACTCCCAATCCTTTTCTATATCAAGTTAAATAAACTGGGATGTCACATTTCAGCAGACTTCTTTCTTGTGATGCAAGAGGAATAAGAACCTTTGTGTCTCAAGTAACACAGTATGTACAATATTTCCATCTGTAAAGTAAAAAAAAAAGATCATTACCATTGATAGCAAGTTAAAGTCAAAACTTGTTTTAATCAAAGAATTCTAGCTTAAAATTCAACAGAAATTTCCATTGAAGATGTAAATCAGTTTAAAGGATATATGAGAGTGCAGCAGATGAACTGCCTTTACGGAAAATCTACGATAATTAAGTCCGAACTTCAGCTGATAAAAATCATATCTTAAATTTAATGACTTGTAATCTTTGAAATGCCACAGTATAAGCCCACCATCAATACATATTACGATCCATTTCCAGCCCAAATGGCTGCATTTACTCCACAGCAGTCTTTTTGGCCAATGCAGTTATAGAAGACATCTCTGATGGTTCTGTTGCCAGTCTGCTGAACTCGATCTCTTCCCCTGTGCTGCTTTGTGTATCTGTAAGAGGGACGTGTGTTTATTCTTTTTGGTAAATGTCATCATAATGTTACAGGGGAGACAATAAATGAAACTAAGTTTGTAAAGCTAATGTTAAACATAAAAACATAAAAGTATTCTAAGCATAGCTAACAAATGTACCTTACTTTACACTTACAGTTTAAATCATAATCTTTTCTTTATACCTTTTCCTAATTTAGCAAAGAAATGTCAAGCAGATGACTGAACCTAAGAAAAAATCCTCACTTGGCTCCTCCTGCTCCCTTTTTAAAAGGTCAATGAAGGATGGGAGGTTTTCCAGTCCCTTAACTATAACTTTGTCATTTTCGTATAACATGCAAGAGATATATGGGTAGTATTCTCTCTTCCTTATCCCATGGGATAAGTATTATGTCCTTATAAAATTTGAAAAATTATCTGAATCATCTGCATCAAGTGCATGAAACAGATAATGTACACTTTAAATCTTTACCAGAAGAGGTCAGTTATGATATCATCATTGTCGTGTAACTCCTGGCCCCCTTTTATGGGCCTCCTTTAGTTTAAAAACTGCACTCCAAACAGATGCACGGAAATAATGGAAATCTCTACAGTAAGGAGGTCCATGATGAGCCTGCATATCTTTCCATTAATTGGCAATGGAGGTGACTTCTCACTCATGGTGTAAGCACTAGCAGGTGGAGTCCACATGTATGCAAAAGAAGAAAGTTGAGAATAAAGGTGCACAAGAGTAAGGAAATAGGTGTAGCAGAGAAATGAGGTAGAATGGCATGAGAGCAAGTTTGACAGATCATTTAAAAAAAAAACTTAGAAATATATGAATAGACATCCACTATATATAAAGTTTTCATATCTCTTCATTCCCATTTCCTTTATCATTTTGAATCTCACTCTCTTTTATCTGATCAGAATGAACTTCATAATGAGATCTACAGATATTATTAATGTCTCATCAACCTAAACAGAGAGATTTTGAGGAATCCTATGTATTAACCCTTGATATCTTGAAAACTTCTGGCTTGGAACAGCTTTAGGATATGATTCCTAAGATTCCCACCTGTGGCTTTCCTTCCTCACCTTATACTCTCAAACACTGCTTCTTCTCTGGTTGGTCTATCCGCCATAATTGTTCATGGATTAACCTCCACATTTTTACCTATGAATAACAGTCCCTTACTATACAGTATAATTTCCAATGGTTTCAAGGGTCTTCTAATTCTACAGCTCTGGCCAAGTCCAAGCTGCTCAACTGAGTGCTGGTTGCCAAAGCTGATGGAGGCCACAGACCACAGGCCGAAATAACCACCACAACTTGATTGGAGAGTTATAATTTGAAAATACTTATCCGGGGCCTTCTTAAATTTCTCCACTGTATAGCCCATAGTGTTTCTAAAGCTTCTAGACAATGGGCTGAACAGCTCCAGCAATTCAATGAGTAATATTGCTGTCCTTAATGCTTCTGTTGATTTCAGTGGTAAGATTCTACAGTGTTCCATGCCTGCCATGCCTAAAGGAAAATATTTTAGAGTTTAGGTTGAGAATAATCCTTCCAGGATCTTAAGATATGCCTCTCCTAAGTGCACTCAGGAGAGTAGAGTAAGAGCTTTTAGTCATTCACAATAGTTCATATCCTCGACAACATTAATGTGGACTGTAAAATACGATAGCTATATATGTCTCTGACGCTTGTTCCCAATTGGAACTTCCTCAAGGGGGTACATCTACCTAATGCTCCTGCTTAATGTTCCTACCAACTACTTCTACAAAATGCTACTGCCTAACTGTTCCTACCTACTACTTCAATCTACTGCTCCTACCATTTTGCTAAAAGGCAAGGCTAGCTCAGAGAGCTCATCCCAGGAAAATCTAGAGTTACGAAGAATAAACTGTGCGAGTTAGGTGTTGTCAAGTGTATGTACGACAAGGAGAGATTGTACGTTTGTGGACAGAATGCCTGTAGTCCACATGTGGGTGAGGCAGAAAGAAACAACAGCTATCTGGATCAGATGAGTGCAACTTGACAACCACTCAAATGTTAGCTCACTATGCAGCTGTCACTAACCCTCCAGATACCCAAGTGGGTAGTACTAGTAATATACCTCCCTGGTCATTAGCTGCCTACCAGTTACTACCACACAGCAACATTCTATATGTGAGGGTATCAGTGTCTTGATGAGTATCTACCTCTCTTGTCTTGAAGGTCCACAAGATCCAGCCAACCATCAGTTAGGAAGAAGCTTCTGTTGCCTTGTTGTACTTGTTGTTTTAATCCATAGTCTTTTACAATGTTCAAATGTGATATGATAGTGTCAGTGTTTGACCAATAATCTCCACTCTGTTATTTCTTCACCTTCCTCATACCAGAAGAGTTGGAACTCTTCCCTATTGAAAAGCCTGTTCTTTTTGGTAGCCCTATGGAAGACTTTGTTTGTCTCTTAGTGGTTTACAAGTCCCTTCTGTTGATGAGATTTTCACACTTATTTGAGTATCATCTGCAAAGGATGAAATGAAACTCACTCAAATTTCTTTCAGTCTTAGACAGGAAAATAATGAACTTGAGGAATGCAAGCACAGCTCCTTTACAGCTGTATTTCTAACCATTAAGATACATCCATCTTCCAATTATCCTGGTTATTCTCACCTTATGCATCTTACATGCTAAGACTCTCTGGTCTCATTTATCAGTGGCTTTTGCAAAATCTGTATGTCACATCAGCATTTTGTTTATTTTCCAATGCCTATAATCAACTCACTAAATATATAAATGAGTATAATGTAACACTTATCAGTATGACAAAAACGTGTCTTAATGAGAGAATTAAGAATGAAACATTTAGAATGTTCTGAGATCTTTTGAGCATACCAAGGTACAATACTCGAACATAGTGGTGTAGCATCTATGCAAACAGCTGAAGTTAAAAAGAAAACTAAACACATAATATAAATCACAAACTGTAAGCATACCAGCCATAAATACAGTTAACATAGTACCATACAGACCACCTAAATGTTAAATGAGAGAGTTTAAAGAAATGATATCAAAGGGAGAAAAGTAACTGAATATTGTTAATTAACTGGTGAGGTAATCTCTATTTGTTTAACTGAAAGGGAAAAATGAGGAACAGATTACTGATGCAGGTATAAAATTCAAACTATACAATGCATAAGCAGATGAAAGGGCGCACTTAAACAAGATTAGGGACTGATGTAAGACACTCCTGATTCAAGTCATATACAAAGCAACAAAAAACAATCATACAATCAACTTACAATCTATCTACCTATCTATATCTTTGACATCCATTCCTTCCAGGAACTCCCAAGGGGGGTGGACATGGCAAGAGCTTCCACTTATCCCTGTCTTTACATGCCTCCCTCACATACCTACATTTTAACTATAATATCACATTCATCAGAGACATCAGTCATTAAAGGAATGTATATCATATTACAAACCAATACAAGTAACGGTCAACTACACAGCAGAATAAACAAGCAAATTAAGCAAATCATATTCCTACTCTGACAAAACAGATTAGAGTATGGTTAATGTTCCAAAAGCAAATACAAATTGGTATGTGGTCTTCAACAGCAACAATTCAAGAACTACCATCAAATGACTAAGCCTTAAAGGGCCCTAACTGTACTTGAATGTTTTATGGTGTAGAGACCCTCACTGCATTTGTACAAAAATGCCTCATTCCACCTACATTCAAATTTGGAGGCACACTTAACTGGCATGCAAAGATGCCTTCTGCCACAAGCAACTGTAAATTACACTGGGAAAAATTCACTGTTAAATCTACCCATATAACAGTGTCTTACCCTGTGGTGACCCTAGCCATACTTGTGCAGGTTACCTTTTCCTGCTTACCCTGTGGTGACCCTAGCCATACTTGTGCAGGTTTCCTTTTCCTGCAGTTATTCTAAATGAAAGGTACATATTACTGGTATGAAGAGATGCCTTAGATCATGACCAACTACTATTAGCATTGGGAAAAAATCATGGTGTCTCATTTACCCATACAGAAAGGTCATATATAGAGACTCCTTGGCAGGCAAAACCTTGATTGGCAAGGTACTAGCATTACAAAAAAATGGGGATTAAGGGAAGACAGACATAATGTAAGTCCTATAATGAGTACTTTATAATAGAAAATCAGCATGTTATATCTCAGAAACAACATATTTAGTCTACAAAAGTTTAAGGAATAATGCACAAAATTATGCAGAAAAGAAATAGACATAATATTATACTTGGCCTCTGTGCATCTACAAAGCAGCCACTCACCTATGCTGCACAAAACGCTGCCTCAGTTTTCTTTATGGTTCTCACTGTTGACTCACTAATACCAAAATTCTTCCCAGAAGACACTACATTTTCACCATATGCAATGTGATCACTTAAGTCCAATTTTGCTCTAAAGATGTCACATTCCTTGCTCTATTTGAGGCAGTACAATTTGTATTACTAGCTTTATACTTGGAGATTGTATTCAAGGGCAGAAGGTAACAAACATTAAAATTATCAAAAGTTTGTGAAGCATCAAGATCACTTGTGGAGTTCCTTACTCAGTGAGAGTTACAGTAAGACAGAACAATGCAGCCAGAGCACAGGCAAGGATGCTTGGACGATGCAGTTATCTCATTCGTGCATCATAGTGTACATCTTCATGCCACCTCTACTGGTTCCAACAAGGCTTAGGTAGAAACAGTCCATGGCTACCATAATACTCACACAAAAGGTGGAAAAAGTACCAAGGTTACTCAATCTGCAGTTGAAAATACTGTGATAAGCAAGGGACCTCTGTACCATAACGGGGAAAGGAACAGCCCTGTTGTACACCCTCCATCAATAAATGGCTACTTAGTGATATTCTTTACAGCTCTAACTATGGTGATAATAGTTTGGCAGAATTCAAACAGTTAACATTGGGAAAAGTTCTATGTATATCAGTTATCTATTGGCAGTGGTGGAGAACAGACAAAGACATACAAGTCAGCAAAAGTCAACAAACATGTGACAAGCTAAGCTTGTATGGTGCACTAAATTCAAAGGTCCATTCAGCAACATATAGGGATAATTTATGAGATCTTTCCTTTTTCTATAACCATTCTTGATATTACCAGTTGATGGACAACAACAAAATATTTTCTTTGAGTTCTTTGAGCAGCTGCAGTCCTATGCCCTCACTTAATTTCCAGGCTTGATCCTTTAAGCGCTAAATCATTAATTCCATGTAAAAAAGAAAAAGTCAAACAAATCAAGTGATAGAAAATAACAGATGAATAGAAGAGAATGTAAGATCTGGAATAGTGTGCAATAAGCAGAGAAACGGTGGAGCTGGAGGAAAAAACAAGAAATTGAGGGGGTATTTATGGAGTCATAAAGAAAACAGAAAATGAAAGAGTAAAGCAATACAAAGCATGTAAGAAAATCCTAAAGTTCTATTCTCATACAGGAGTAAAGTAAAAAAGAAAAAAAAAATCATGCCTTTTAAGGTGAAAAAAAAATACGAGAGAAAAAAATGAGAGCATTATATACAATGCATTAATTAAATGAATATTCTTTTCATGTCCGGTAAATGAAAATCCATTATATGAGGCTTTGTTAAAAGATGTCTCTCAGTATATAAGAATTAAAACTGCAAAATGCACTGCTGTGTTATATGATCAATACTCACACAAACAGAACTAAACAAGTTGGGAGAATTCATAAACACTTCAAAGCAAAATAAGGGGAGTGTAACCTATGAACTACCACAAGAAGTTTAAAGAACTGAAACAATGCATGGTAGCAAACTGAAGTTATCACATATAATTATCGAGTTGGAGAGCAAATAAAACAGCAGCGATATCTAAGTATACACCAAAAATATATCAAACAAAAACATATGAGTCTAGCAAAAAATGGAATAATTATTCAATACAAGAACTAAGAAACATGTTTGGAACAAAAATACTTAAAAGAAAACTTAATAAATAGTTGAAGTCACTCTTAGATGAACATAAAACCAACAATTATGAAATGTGCATGTAAAAGGAAAGAAACAGTCTTATTCATCAGGCAAGGCATGCAGTGAGTGCTATGCAATAACCATGCCTTTTAGGGTAAAATCTTGCTGTACATACTTGAAGGTAAAAACTAACTTTTTCTCCAGGTATCTATTTCCTTTGTGCCTTGGGAGTGGTGGGAGGTTAAGAGGAGGGGTGGTGTTACCAACTTTTCTCAGAAACACTATATATCCTCTCCCAGTATGGTTTACTAATGGAGAGTGCCCTGAGGGTTCAGTTTAGTCTACTAAGCTTTTCCTTTATTCAGTCATGATTCCGTCAAATCTTCAACAGATAATCAAATGTTCTCATATGCTGATGACGTAACACTAAATATCCCCATTTCTCTGTATGATCCAATCTATCTAATCCTGCTCGAACTATGTCTTATCTAATCACAACTACCTCTAAAACTCAGACCAAATACCTAATGGAGTAGATACAGTTGTCAGATGAACACTTCTAAAACCCAATTTCTTTCCATATCTTTTTCTAAAATCCCCTTACAATTTTCCTACCTCTTTCGATGGCTCTATAATCCTACCATCTAACACAACAAACACATTTGTTACTCCCAGAACACCAGACCAACTAATCTATCTCAGTAACCCATATTACACAAACAGCAACTTCTGCCTCTAAGAAACTGGGAGTCTTATAAAGATGCTGCAAATTCTTCAGTTTTGTACACTTACTCTAATAAAGAAAGGACTAGTTTCTTTTTGTATGGTGAACTGCTCTATCATCTGGCAAGATTCAAGCTCAATATATGGTATTTTCTTAACAAAGTTGAGCCCAAAGCAATCCTAAACTTGACCCAACTACCCTACACAACAGTGATGGTTCTCTTCCCCATCTCTACAGACATTTCTCTAGTTTTTGGATTTTAAAGCTGACTGCTTGCAATTCCTCACCATTAGCCAGATTCGTCAGGTGACTGTTGGCAACTCAAGGGTGAGCTGTTGTGATGTCTTACTTTCCAATTACTGCTGATGACCAGATCTTTATTAAAAGGCAGAATTTCTACTTCCTCCAAGACTTTTACATAATTTTTTCCTCTTCTCTCCTAATATCTTTACTTCTTTAGCCCTTTTTATGCTTCATCTAAAGCCTGGCCTTGATAAGGACTTCTGTCCAAGACTGTAGCCTATGACTTTATACCTTACCTTACCTTCCTACCCAAGGATCCCTTCTATAGGGCTCCAGTAATACCCAGGAAGCTGGCAATATCTATTGGGTGGAACATTAAGTAAAGGAGTGAGGCTATGTGTATGTCCTTGTGAGGTGAGTATGGAAAAACTGAGAAGTAAGTACTCTGTGTATTCAGTATAAGGATGCATCTTGCATATGAGGAGGTCTCATGATATGTAAAACTAGTGTTTGTAATGTTGGAGAGATGGGTGGTGTTCAGAAAATCTAAAAGAGAGCACAGTTCATTTATGCCTTGGGAATGTAGTATCAAACAGGCATATGCCTGGAGGAGTGAAGATTAGTACTAGGTTGAAAGGGTTGTTGTTTAATGTTTGTCAGTCCTAGGTTGAAAAAGCAGTTGTTTAATACTTGTCAGTTCATTACAGGGAGAATTTGTTGTGTTAATGTCTTCTTTGTTGGGTAACAGGGAACTGTAAGTATAGGCCGCTTATGCGTGGAAAGGGGGTCAGTAAGTGTTGCATTCACTTTCTTTCTACGTAAAACTTTCTCTAGTACTTGTCTATGTGCAAAAATCTGATTTAAATGACCTTTTCCCTCCCTAAACCCATCTTCTCTTCCTTTTAATATGATCAATCACTATGCTACCTAACAACTTACTAAAATTCACCATAAACATCTTGGAAGGGAAGCAACAGTAAACTGTAATAAGTAAGGCTTGGTTTCTTACACCAACATAAAATTATATCTTTTCCACTCCATCCTTCTTTATGGTAGTTACATTCTGAGTATGAAGGATCTCAGGACATGCTGAAACTGGTTGTACTGTTGCAGTGATGGGTGATGCCCAGAGAATAAGTGGGAATGTGTGACTCATGTTTGTCTGGGGAGTGTGGTTTCTGATGGGTGTATGTCTGATGGGATGCTGCTTAAGACTGAGCTGGAAGGTTGGCTGTTCAGAGCTTGTAGGGTTGTTTCAGTATGTATATGTTTTGCTAGTTTTATGACTGGGTGGTGGGGGATAACTCTTTTTATTTCGTCAAGGGTAAGAGATGTGACTGCCATGTGAAGGTTGCTGATCTGTCTGTGGACAGACCCAGGACAAGCCAGCAGGATGCTAGCAACAAACAGATGGTTAGTGAGGAAGGAGCCATTTACCTCACCAGAAGGTAGAGGGAGAGTCTAACCCTCAGGAATCCTAGAGATTCTCTCAAGGCTCATGGGATTATCCAACCCTAGAGGGAAACTGGGGCAAAGATACACATAAGGATATAGTAGCAATAGGTCACGGTGGTGTGCGTGATCTAGTATTTGCTGATAACCATGAGAAAATTGGTTATCAGCAAATAGGGATAGTGTATTTGACT
>JAYMFT010026958.1:0-16169 GCA_038088735.1 Panulirus argus
CTCTTTATACAGTGCAAGGAAGAAATTCTATTCTATACTTATGGGGCCATCGCTTAGGCCGTGTGTGTGTGTGTGTGTGTGTGTGAGTGTGTGTGTGTGTGTGTGTGTGTGTGTGTAGATCATCATAATATGTCCAATACCCTTTAATATCTATTAACCTTTGGGGACCTTTCCAACAGATTCGGTTGAAGCAGCAGGCCCAGACAGGTGCTGATGCCAGCACAGGTACTGGCTATGACACCTCACCAACTAACACTACCAGACTGAGGCACAAGAATAGCTTTCGGGTGAAAGGCATCCTTAACAAACTTCTGAATAAGGACCGGAAAACAAAGTCCTGTGAGAATCTTCATGTGTTATGAGGCTTAGAACACACAGAATAAATATCATACAGTGTCCTAATGATCATCATACATCATACTGAAGACTATTATACATTATACTAAAGGATACCTTTCAGTTTACTGAAGAGTTCTGTCCTTGTCTTGGTATCTTTGTGAACTATCTATACTGTTGTGAAGCTAACAAGTATTAAACTCAGTTCATATACACTGATCTGACAGTACACATCATTCCTTGAGACTAAACATTAAATCAGTGCCATTCAGACAACATCTTTGGCTTGATCTTGGAAAATTCAGTCAAAACTGGTACTTCTACATGACTTTGCACATGATGTAATCCTGTTAGCTGGATCACAAATGCATATCAGAGTTAACAAATAACATTGTAGTCCCTATGTTTTAGAGTTTGGTGTGCATATAGTGCATTCTTATGTTACATGGATGAAAAATATCAATTTTAATGTTGCCTTCCTTAATTTGAGTGTTTTCTTCTTTGTAAAGGGGGTTATTACTTATTGACAATAGGTGAAGAATAACAAGATATTGCTTATGATCATGATATGGGATTAAGCATGTGGTAGAACACTCCAACTGAATGAAGTGTTAATATGCCACATCAGTTTAATGTTGCATGTACTAAATATATAAGAACCTGATACTTAATCATATCGTACCAGTAACTGATGACAATCATATGTGACTGATAGTGAAAAATATTTAGAAGTAGTTAGTGCAGGGACCTATACAATGGGTTACATATACACATACTGAGTCTAAACATGAACATTTTGAAATCCTAAAGGGACATAAGTTGAGTTCTGAAATTTGAATTAACTTTTTTTTTTCAGTGGGGATGACTTGTAAGCTTAGAATGTAAGGGTAAAGCACTCAAAACACAAATCCATACGAGCCCATCTGGCTTCCCTTGCCTTCTATGTTATGCTGATGGTAGGGTATTGCCACACGACAACCCTCTAGACCTCACCTCCCTTCTCATATGTACATCTAACTCCATATAATAATAGAAAATGAATGCGATAGAAAAATAGAGGGTAAGGTGTGTATGAAAAGCAAAGAAAACTGGTTCCTGCAGGAAAATTTATTTATTTTTTCTCAGATTTCATATTCCAATTTCTTCCCAAGAAGGGATTGACTGTCCACTAAGCGTAGATGAGAGAATAGAAACACGGAGTGAGGGTCCCTCCTCTATTGAACTCATTTTAATGTAGTCAAAATTTTAGGCATCCAATTATAGGTTTCCCATGGTCACTCATTAGGTTTCTGGATGTTATGTGCTCAAATATTTTAAGACATAGTTCTGTTGAGTAGATCCCTGCACCACAACTCTTTCAAGGAGACTCACTTGTGTCATAAAAGTTAACATCCACAATTGATAGCTATGATAATAACTGTCTTCACTAGTGTTGGAGTCTTCCTGACAGGTGTGCTTTGTGGATTCTTGGAAGTACATTCAGAATGTTTCTATCGTATAAATGATTTCTGTCCACATAAGTCTTTAACTGTACTGTCTGGATATGATAGATGGTGTATGAATGAGGAAGGGAGACTGACAAGCTATGCATACTTTTTAAACAGCAGCAGTATTAGCATCCTAGAGAACAGGTATTTAGAAAGATATCTTTCCTCTAGCATTTTGTTACTGGTGAATTAGCACACTTAAAGACAGCATGAATGATGACAATTTACTCTGGATTAGAAGTTTGAAATGCAAGGCTAGACAACTGTTTCTGCAGTGGAGAAAAATTATGTAAAATTTATGATGAAGGAGTAGGAACATGGGTAGCCTTAGCTAAAAATACAGGGGGAAGGTTAAGAAAGAGGGGGTAGTTTAATAAAAGATGTCAGATACCAAAGATGCTTCAAGATGTGCTGTGACAAAAATATTGGTGCCACTCCATTTAGCCAGCCAGCACATGTAAGGGATAATATTACTATGAATGGGTACAGCAGGATAAGAAAAGATGAACAGTAAAACTTTGAAAAAAAAATATTGTGGACATGGCAGGAGATAATCCAAAACTTTCCATAAATTCATCAGGAGGAAACTATCAGTTACAGAAGAGCAAATCAGGCCAAGGGATTTAGAGTGGTGGTGTGTAGAATGATGCATCGAAGTAAGTGGCATGTTTAGAATAAGATAAAAAGTCACAGCTTATAGATGAGGAAATTAAAAAACATTCTCCTTTGGAATGTATGCATGACCAGTTGTAAGATGTGGGGTGATGGAGTAAGATATCCCATGAGGGTGGACTAGGAGACTGCTGTGAAGTTGCCATATTAGAAGAGGATTTAGTCTTAAATGGGAGCAGATGGGCTCATCTGGTGTTGTAATGTGAGCTATGGACTCATATTTTATCCACATAGAGTGATCCTTACTAGGGAAAAAATTATCTTTAACACCTTTCCTTGCAAAATATTATCTAATATTTAATCAAGTTATGTAATCAATCTACAAAGATAACATCAGTGAGAGACTGAAACATTATAAATACCCATGTAGTATAAATTTAAATTTTAAAGTGACTACATTTGCCGCACTTCAACATTGCTGAAGATTAAAGTATTTTTTTTTTCTTTACCTGCTTTATCATATATGACTGAAGAACCTTCTTAAGGTTTAGTCCCTCTTTGTTACAAAGTTCTTTGTTGTTGCCCAAAAACAAGACACAAAATTGCACATAATTTAAAAAATATCAAAAAAATTTTCTGCTAAAGCCATGGTGAAAGCCAATGTAACTAGAGGCTGTCAGAGATTGTAGTGAACACTGGAATAAATACCACGGAAATTACACATTATATGTTCTTCGTAATAACTCCCAAAACAGGACAACTAGAGAACACGAAAAGCAACAACACTATCATTACAGTAATTAGAACTGTAGAGGCAGATTTGATGTTTTTTTGTAGAAACAAGATATTCACTCAGTGGTCCAGAATTTCATTCTTGGCTTCATCATTTATCATTACGTTATGAAAAATATGAGATACTTTTTATCCTACTCTGTCGTAGTATAACACTGTAGTTAGGGAAGATGTTGTTGTATTTACAAGAGGAGACAAAAGTTTAAGAAAACCACTGAAGGTCTATCTTGGGACTTCAACAGTGCATTGACATGCACTAAGGGTGGTCCCTGCTTAGCATTTTCCATATGATACCATGTGATAACTACACATCCCCTTACATTCATTTAGACTTTGTTTCTTTTTAGTGTTCCTTTTCACTACCACATTCTCTCAAAGTCCTACCTAATCCTTAGTATCCCTATGTTCTTCCTATTCATCTTACATTTATTACCTTTATCTAACATTTCATTCCAATTTCAACACTTACGATAAGCACATTCCACTTTGATTACTCCTTAATCTAACCTTTTTACATATCACTGAACATAATTCCAACCTTCATATACTCCTGACACAAAAGTTTCTCTTTACCTGTAGTGCTGGTCAGCTTTCCATTCCACACTCATCTAACTTGAGAACATTCATGTGGGCTATATAACTCTTCAGAACCTCTCCTTCAGATGTAAACTAGTGTTCTATGCATTTAGCAGTCTCTTCATTACTTAGAGTTTCAAACCTGAGTCTTTACATCATTATCCTTACATAAAAAATAAATCCTGTTGACTGAACTTCATGGTCAGTTATTTCTTTTCCATATTACAGTTCAATCATATTTCATATTGCAGTCCAGAATGTCCTTGACGTATACCCAGTCGATAACAATATAATTTATATATTGGCCTTTGCTCCAGGACCCCTTTTCCAGGAGCTCTTGGAGCTTCAAGGTTGTGCTTCTTCCAGCAGCAAGGAAATATACTCCTTTGGAGTAAGTTCTCGGATAAGACTGTACTCTTGATGATACAGCTTCACCAAAGGTGACTTTTCACTCACAGTGTAACATCATGCAGGCAGAGTCCAGTAACATCCCATTACTAATAAAATTACATAATACATATTCAATATTCCAAGTCTTTATTCCTTCCATTATTCATTGATTCATTCTTACATATCCTTAGCAGTCACCTCCAGAAACATGTTGGGTTTGAGCTACACAGTTAATATGTAACACATCCTGTTCTAACTCTGACAATTATACAGAGTGTGCAGGTCCTCCCAACCCTAAAAGAGTCTTCATAGAGTTTTACTAGCTGTAAGCCTTCTTCCAACACCATATGTGCCTAAGATATCCCAAACACCAAACTGTTTATCTTGGCAGACACTTTTTCTTCATGATCGAAAGCTGCATATATATTCTTTCACCACTTTTAATCCTGCCAATGTGGTAGAAGCATGTAGCCTTCATGTTGTATGTACTTATCTGCATCCCTGCATATGTTAAAACTGATTATGTTTATAATTAACTTGACTTCGTAACGGTAACCATGTCCAAAGGACAAATTTCTGGTTCTAGCATTCTCAAGGTAAAGTTTTGATACATAATCATCCTTCCAAACAATCTTCTGGCTCTTACTCATAGTTTTGTTACCTATCACAAACACCACAGTCTCCCCATACATTTTAAAAGCTAGCTTTTATGTAACTAATGCCTTCTGTCTATATCCCATCTAATTAAGCATTAGCACTGTCAAAGTATCTGTCCAGCATTTGGGTAAGCTCTTAGAGCTCTTGCACAAATATTGGATCATTGACTAAAGAAACTAATCCTGTATCTTTTTGTACTTTTACCCTCATGCAGTTTAAGAGATGAAGACAGAAAATCAAAACATTAAGGACAGTGAAATAAGAGGAGAGATTTCATTGATAAAAGGCAGGTATTCTGCTGGAGCTCTGTAGTGAGTATCAAGAGAAAAATGAGAATCTCTGTGTCAAAAGTTTGTAAGGAGGAGTTCTGTTTCTGTGTTTTATGCCAGTAAATGATAGGTTATAAAGACCAGTATGGCTGGTAATGTGCAAAAACTTTATATGCATTTTATGAAAATTTGAAATGGAGTTAGGAATGAGAAAAAAAGAAAGTAGGTATTATAAAAAGAATAGTCAATGTGTAAAGGATGGAATGTTAAGGTGACAGAGAAAAAATAGGTTAAGATTAAACTATGAAAATACTGTATTTGAGAGAGCTTGGCAGATATAAGATAAGAAATCTGAATGTATATTGAGGGACAGAATGTTGAATTATGTGGGTAAAAGGGGTATCTTAATGGATGGATCTATATCTTATGTGTAGAGAGTCTGTGTTGTTGAGTTTCAGCATGAAGAACTGCACTGAATAAATGGTGGCATGGAAGATACAGGAACACTAGTAGTACTATCTGTGTGTTGTAATAGATAATAATTGTGTGCAGTGACATTACAATGAATGCAGACAGCTAAACATTAACCCAGGTATGGTGCTGTTCTACTAAGCAAAAATTACAAATAGGAGTTGTGTGAAAGTTGTGTACTGTTGCATTCTGAATGAAGTTGTAACTGTGTGAGTGACCTAAGAGATTTCGTGTGCTTGGTAAATTATTTAAGAAATAATTATCTTCAAGAATGTGTTTTGATAGGTAAATAGGTGGTGCACTGACAAAAGGTGAAAAGTAATGTTTGCATATGTGGAACAACTACCAGGAGTGGAACAGCTTAAACTAATGCATGTGGATAACTTCAAGTCAGGATGGTGGTGGGAAAGCTGGAGTTTACAGGAGAGCCTTGCAGAAAGGAAAAATTGTAGGTGCACTGAAACCTCTTGTGATTGAAAAGTCAAATACAGAGTGTACAAAAACACTGAAAGGGTAGTTGTTCTCCGTCTGATGTATGGTCAGGGTAGGTAAAACATACGAGCAGTTGAGAGGGATAACTTGCATAGTACTCATGTAATTAGGAATATAGATATTGAATGGAAATATAACAAGGATGTATAGCATGAAAAACTCAGTAGGAAGGTGCATAGTGTGGTATAGTCATATAGGATGTACAGCAGATAAAGGACTGGTCACAAAGTTATATAGTAATACAGAAGAGGTATATTGTAGAAGAGTGATAAAAGTAGAGAACTGATTATTGCTAGAAATACTTCATGTTAGGATGCAAGAGTAATGACCCCCATTGGATGGAATGAAAGCATTTTTTTGGTATATATTGGTTATGTGAACAGAGATAGTGCTATCACATGACAATGCAACTCTGTTCACAGTGAAAAAGTGAAAGGTACTTGTATGCATGTGGAAGTATGTTTCACTTTAAACCCACAGGGCATAGGTAAGTTTGAGGGGCTGTATGTACCTAATCCACCTAAAGGAATTAGGAATGGAGTTAATAATTGACAGATATAAGAAGAAAAGACTAATGAGAAGAATGCAAACCATTTACTCTCCACTGATCTTAGACAAATCATGTGAAACAAAATAGTATTTGATAATACAAGGGAAAAATAGATCAATTTATATATATTTCTGTGACAGATAATGCACAGTTTTAAATTCATGGACCAGTTGTTCATGTTTTCTGGAAGTTCACAAAAAGAAAATAGATCCATAGTTTTGTAAACTCTCACGTGGTCTTTCATTGTTTTCATGGTCTTGTTGACATGTATATTTAGGGTACTTAAAGAGCTATGTCTTTTTTTGCTGAACAAAAGAGGCCCTAAGATTTTTCATGCACTTTGTTATTCACAAAGGAGCTGAAATGAAGACAAAAACATTCTGAGCTGCAGAACAAGAGTGATTTATCTGCTAAGCTCTTAGCCAAGGACCTTGGGATAATCGAGTTAACAGTATAAACTGAAAGAAATATATGAAGACTGTATCTGGCAGACTCACAAATTACCACTTGTTTGCAAAGATATTTGATAGATTAAAACAGTGAATCATGCATGGAGGAAGCTATCTTTAGATTGAAAATCAAGTGAGAGAAAACTTAAATACTGAGCCTGTGATAAAAAAAAAAAGCCTTTTTAAAGGAAGATGGGTCTTTAATTAATGAAATTAACTGTAGTGGTGTTTAGTTGGAAAGGTTTAAGTACTGACAGGACCTATGTAACATAAATGACTGAGGCTGTATCATGAAAAACTATACCTTTCTAAGAGTCCTCCATCCTCCACCTCAACAAAAATAAGCCCACTGAATGGGAACCATGAGCATTTTTTCTATGACCTCTTTAGTCACTGTCCCCATGTTATGCAAAAAGAAATCTCACTAGCCCAATGCCCTAAGCATCATCACGTTCCAAAGAATTGACATCACTCACCATCATGGACAGTGAAACTCCTGTTTCACTCTCATAATAGTACTGCTATTGCATTTATCAAAACACTAGCCAAAGAAGGCAAGAAGAGGCATTACATCAAAAAGTGTGAACAAGAAAAGGAATTAAGAAATTATGAGAAGCAGAGGGCTGGCAATGAACTTGTAAAGAAGTAGCTCATGTGGAGAGAATGGAAATAGGAAAATACACAAAACCAGAGCATGTGAAGCAAACAAATGGTTGGATGTTTATGGGGATCAAAGATGAGTATATGAGAGTGTCTGGTTGAAGGAGAGCATATACAGAGAAATGTTGGAGATTCTATGTGTACTGTCTGGATGAAATACAAGGCTACGTAGAGTAAAGTGTGATTCTCAGCAGACTGCAAGGAGGATTTTTTCACTGGGCTATGTGGGGTTGATTCTTCATGGACCACAAGGATTTACTACACTGGGCTATGTGGAAGCGCTTCTCCATGGACCACAAGAAACTTTCTCTACATTGGCTACTTGGGGGTGATTCTCCATGGACCACAAGATGGATTTTCTAAATCAACCATCTTGAGGATACAGTATTCTACATGGACTAACTGAAGGGGATTTTACCTGGATCACCATGAGGGGATTCCACGTGGAAAATCTAGAAATGTTTCTATATTAACCACTTGAAAGGAAATATTCATGACAAACTACTTTAGCTATATAAAGTATGTTCTGCATGTATCATCTGGAGTGGATTTTACAAGGATTCATATTCTACATAGGTTGCTCCTGTATCTAAATGAGAATGGAATGTTAGTTACTGATGAAGTTAATATACTCTGTACTTTGAATAGAATTGAACGCATAGTATTACATCTCATAAATACTTACACTACACAATTTGTGACATTGTGGGTGGAAAAAATTTCCTATTGAGAAAGTAAAAAAAATTAATGTTACACTGCAATTACATTATAACAACAGATGATACCTACAGTGTCTGCAAAACAACTTTGTCTGCCTAACAATACATTTTCAAAGGTAATGTCTCACTTACATTTTAATATTTTGTCATCCCTCCTTTGGCCATGATTACCATCTGCAGACGTCTGGGCATGCAATTTGCAAGGTTCTGTGCACCCAATGTGCCTAGACATATCACAAGTACCCACATTTTCTTTCTTCCAGATGAGAATTCAGGCTTTTTTTCCTAGAAAGGTAAGAGCAAACCATTTTGAGGTGAAGGTGGAAGAAATAGAGTGCTCAGAAGCAAAATTCCCAAAATGAAGTAGCACCCTGGAAAAATGAAAAAAGAACATCCTTCCCTTGAGATAGCCCAAGGTACACTGAGGTGGGTTGCTAATGCTCACACCATTAGAAACCCTAGTCTCAGTGACCAGATTTATGATGATTTCACCCTGAGAGTATCATATGTTTGTACCCACAATAAACCTTAGCCATGTATAGCCTTTTGAAAATATATGGGTGGACAATATTTTTTGTAGACTATTCTTTTTGTTCGTTGGCACTACCTACCAAATCTTCTTCATTAGGTTTATCAGAAATTGTGTAAGCATCAGGTACTGTAATGCTAACTTATTTGAAGTGCATGCAATTGATGCTTTTTGTGTTCTGATTTATAGCATTCCTTTCCTACCTTTCCTTCTTTAACAAGGTAGTGTCATGAACAAACAGTGCACTCATTTGCATACACACACACATACATACACAAACACACACACAATCCTTTATATTACAACTGCCAAAAAACTCACTCAGTTCCTCTTAAAATGCATTCCTATCTTCACTCCTTTTTACTATCTGTTGCATAAACATTAACAGCTGCCTACCTCTCCTAGTCTCCTTTCATTCAAACCCACATCAACCTTGAACTTGCTTCCTTACACACTTTAATGATCATACAGCTCAATTTATGAGGAAGTGCCACCCAATCTTTTACTCTTGTCCTCCCACTAACCCTGGACTTTACCTTGTGAAAATTCCTAAACCACTGTACCCAATGAGCCATCATCTTTATTTACCTCAAGTTAGAGCATCCAGGTCTCACTAACAAAACATAGCACCTAAATCTCTCATCTTTTCATGCTGGGTACAGTCATGCACATTTAGACACGCCAGCCTGAGCCTTTGAGAAAAGTTCCTCACTTGGCTCCCTCCTCTGGTACTGTTTTTAGAAAGAATTATTACATGAAGGAAGAGTTTCTAACCCTCAACTCCTACCCATTTGCTGCATTCTGTGACATAGAGGGGATAAGTGGGTAGTTCTTACTCCCCTGTCTCCAGGGATGAATCACATTAAAACAAGATAACTTTTGCACAGTTCACCAAGTCAGCCCTCCCCCCCTCAAAAAAAAAAAAAAAAAAATCAAATCTGTACAGTACTATTCATATTTTCAGCTAGGATGTAGGGATGTACTGTACATGTGCATTTTCATGCAATGGCTTGTTATACATGCCAAAGCACCAAATTTCTAGTCCCTTGACTAAAATTTCAGTGACTACAGTAATCCTTATACCACTTCCTTACAGAACCTTCTTAATTTCATAGTTACTGGTCTCCATAACCCACTGACAAGAGCATCAGGTCCCCATTTCATTTGAATATACAGCTACAATGGGATTAGGCTAGTACAATAAAAGCTTTCAAGGTGATTGGTGATAAATAGACGAATATAATGAAAGCAGTCAAGACAGATATCTTAATACCTAGATGCTGAGTTCAGGGGAATAGATAAAATGCAGCATGAAAAAGGGATTCAGTATCATGAAAGATGTTAGACTAAAAGATGTGCTGAAGTCATATAATATGTAGACCTTCAGTGAAAGAATGAATAATGAGTGAGAGGATGTGTGTAAGAGAAGCCAAATGGTAATGTGAGGGTGTCACTATCACATGATTTTCTAGTGATGTGAAGTAGTTATGGTATGTAAAATAAATCTGTTATGGGCCTCTTGGCAGTATAACAACAGACAAACAGAAATCTTTCTGATTCTCTAAGTAGCCTCTGTATAAGAAATATTCAACATACTCTGTAAGATAAACAAACAGAGGTTCTGTGGTAGAATACTGAGATCAGACACAAAATATCTAATGAAAGCAGTCTTTACAATTCTCATTGGTGATTTTAACACTAACTTATACTTTTACAGCATAACCCATTACCATGTTATTATTTTGTAACCCCAGGGACCCTGTTATGGGGCTCTTACAACCTCAAAGCATGACTCCACATTGCAGGGAAATCATGGACTTCTTTCAAGTGAGATTGACCTCAGTGAAACTGTGCTACTTTCTGTCTACTGACAGTGATACAGCATCGCTAAAGGTGACTTCTCGCTTGCACAGTAGCCATCTGCAGGCAGAATCCCATCACACCAACATACCCCTTAATATTATATTTATTCACTTAAAAAATAAGTGGACTGTAGATCACCTAAAAGCTTATCCACATAAGGTAACTACCACTAATGAATTAATCTAATGACATACACTTCCAAATTTTGGACTATATAAAATAGTGATTAGTAACATATCTCTTTTAGTTAAGTTTGAGCAGATGATCATGGCAGGTCATATCATCTATTCTTAAAGCAAACAGTGGTTTCAATGAAGAGGAGTTGTGTTTACAGAGGAGTAAGCAAAGACATTAACTCTGGCAGATAAGTGAATTAACTGACCTATGATCTTGACCATTAACATTTTAACCTCCAACCCCTGAAAGACTGGTTATGAGGTCAATCTCTGTAAAAATTTGATCACAGAGCCATCATCCATTGCTAAGTAACAGCATGTACAGACTGACTACCATCATTGCAGACTTTTTATATGTAAAAATGAACTGAAATAATGAATGTCACCAACCTTAATGTAGTGTCTCTCACTAATTATGATGTTTGCTCCTCAAAACTTCTGTGTATTCTGGAATTAAATGAATACAATCATCACCCTCTATAAGTGCATCATGTATATTTATTATATCTTAGCCCCTTCAATGCAACTAAATGCGTGTAGAAAAACTTCTGTAAAATCTGATGTATGGGGTAATGTCATCTACATAAGATGTTCATCTTCAAACAACACTTTAACTTTAAATGAAGTAATAATGACCTCTATGTTAGTAGCAATGTTTTGGATCTTGCACATGAACTGTTTACCCGTTGATTGGACCTACATCCATCTCATAATACAATATATTGTTAATATTTCATTATAGAAAATGGAATAGAGTACATTCCAAGACAGATCAGTGTTAAGAAAGATGTAGTTTTGAGATGGCTGTAGTTTAGTAAAGAGTTTACCATGACAGAATTACCTTTGTACACTATCAAGTGGGTTTATTAGAACAAAATACAAAAACTAATGATGGTGATATCCTATGGGAAAAAAATGTGGTTGTATAGGTAATCCCTGGTGGAAAACAGCTTAAAAATATTTTCAAAATTGTGTGAAAAATAATATTGTTGATACTTTATGTTAAAATAAGTGTGCAGTGTGTATATGTTTGTAAAATATACAGGTATATCTCTCGATAATCACTTAAAAGTGTTTCTTCTGGTGAAAAATTCAAAGCTGAATATATTTGTATATTTCTGATACTTGTAACAACTACTCTCTAGGAACTACAAATATCTAAGTCTATTGATTAATTGTTTTTACAGCTCATCAATTAGCATTAAATAAATTTTTTTGTCACTCAAAAACAGAAAGCTGCATCAAAAATGCCATTGTATATTTCTAAATGTGCTTTGATGACCAGTAAATATTTGATATGCTCTGAATATATTTGTAAATGGATGTGTTTGCTTGTGAGAATGACTGGCTTAAACTCTGGAGATTTTATTCTTCCATCTGTAAATAAAATATTGTAGTGTTAAAGTGGTAAAGTATGTAAGTGCGCATATGTTACATTTATCAAAGATATTTTTTCAACAATAGAAATGCCTATGTAGTGCCGTGCTACTAATTAATCCCCAGATCTTCCCATTTCGTAAATTCTTGTCCTTGTAACTCAGTGAAAAGAAATCCAGCACAGGACACAGCTGGTAGAATTGGGTTAAAATGTATGAGGACAGGTAAAGGTATACATGTTTACTATGTCTTCTTTACCAGATTTGTCCCACAGCATATGCAGTGGATAAATCACTGATATATAAGAAATAAAACTGGAATTCATTTGTGTTTGAGATTACATAATTTTCAAGATGTAATCTAGAGTATTTGTGATGTTTGTTCAAAAAAGTTGTCTGTGGTGATTAAGATATGTGTGATCACTTCTGAGGCTAAAAAAGCATAACTATGGATAGATAAGAGTGATACAGACATTTTCAATTTTTCATGAATATATCATCTAAGAATATTTTGTCAGAGTTATAAAATTACTATTAAAACAGGCACAGGTGACTTTTCTTCAATGTATCTTGATATACAGTCAAAAAATGTGTCATTTATTCATAATGTGGGTGAAGCATTGGACAAATGATTTTTTTTATATCTCTTAATTTAAAGCCACTATTTTCTAAATAGGTTTTTAGCACACACATCCTTTTCAACACTATTTTCTTCTTGATGCAACACAGTGCTTATCACTGCATATGAAAATGATAAACTTTCGAATTATCTCCAAGCAAATTTATATTTGGGTCTTTTCATGAACAACTAATAAGTCAAAACAAAGATAACACTACAGATTAACCACTCTCAACTATAACAGCTTGTGGCACTTTGCGTCTCTCAACTTACAACAGCCTGTTGTGCTTTGCATCTCAACTTGAAAGCTGAGGTGCAAGGAATACCTAGTGTGCTCTCTTAATCATCACTCTAATATATTACAAAAGTCAAGTATCTTTTGTTAGGATGCAGTGGAGGACTGTGTTCAATGCTTTGCCACTGTCTACTGTCACTAGAACTGAGCAGGGACAGGGACTGTGGTTGGTTGAAGCCCTCTACAATACATTGTGTTAAGTTAGTGCACAGCAGGATGGTGGAGTGGTAGGGTCTGAAGCCATGTTGTGTGAGTGAGAGTGGAATGTCTTTTTTTTATTCTACTGTGGATCAGTTGTTCACAGAGTTTGAATACTAAGGACAGAAGTGATATGGGATGGTAGGGGCAGGAGGAGTTGGGTGGTTTGGAGGATTTAAGGTTTGATATTATTTAGTAAAGTTTTCATATGGGATGAATTCTGTTGCATAGCCAGGAGTGATTGAAGACATGTCAGTGCTTGGAATGACTATGGGCTAAAGTGTTTAATTGGAAAAATCTCATAAGTTGTCAAAACCTACAGAAAGCAAGTTCTTTAAGGTTTTAATTGCATTGCTTGTATCAGTGGGAGTGAAGGGTGGGTGAGTAGTTGTTTCGGCAGGGATTGAGTAGGTTTTTCATGACTTTCCTGTTTAAGTTTGAAGTTGGCTTGTGGAAGGTTTTTGAGTGGTGTCTCATGAGTATGCTTTGTGTGTTCTTTTAGAGAAGGGATTTAATTTGAAAGGGTCAGGAGTGCTACTGGAAGTCCTGCTGTCATGGGTTATATGAGACTGGAAAGAGATCCTAGGGTGACACCAGGACTCTGTCATGGGTTTTATGAGACCGGAAAGAGATCCAAGGATAATTGTAAGTTAAATAATATAGGGTATTATCTATTTATGTATAATCACTCCAGGATGAATATCTATGAAAGAGTCCTTGTGTTATTCAGGAACTTTCTAAAGGCTCCTGCAGCTAAAAGCTGTACTACTTTTTCAGTGGCAGGAAGCTGTAGATTTTAGAGTGAGAAGCTCTTTAAAGAGACTGTACTCACTTGCAGTGTAACCTCATGTAGGTGGATTCTGGTAACACCTACATTTGTAAATATATATTCTTTCATACTTATCGCTGTTCCCTGTGTTAGCAAAAGTTGTGCCAGGAACAGATGAAGAAAGGACGCATCCCTCACATCCATTCTCTAGCTGTTATGTGTAATGCATCGAAACCACAGCTCCCTATCTTCAACCAGGCCCCACAGACCTTTCTATGGTTTACCCCAGCCACTTCACATGCCCTGGTTTAGTCCACTGACAGCACATTAACCCCAATATACCACATCCTTCCAGTTCACTCTATTCCATGCATGCCTTTCATCCTCCTGCATGTTTAGGCTCTAATCTCACAAGATCTTTTTCACTCCATCCTTCTATCTCGAATTTGGTATCCCTGTTCTTATTCCCTCCACTTATGACACATATATCCTTACTCATTCCCTCCACATCAAACCATTTTAGCACACCCTCTTCAGCTCTCTCAACCACACTCATTTTATTACCACACCTCTTTCTTACCCTTTCATTGCTTACTCTATCAAACCACTTCAAATATTGTCCTCGAACATTTCATTTCCAACACAACCACCTTCTCCAAGACTCTCACATTTACCCCCCTTCAGCACCTCATCCATAAGCAAACATCATACACCCCTGCTGCAAACCATCCTTCACTTGGGACCATACACTCTCTTCCAACTCGTACACGTCTTAAACCCTTGATAAAAATTTTTAAGTGCTTTCCACAAGGCATCTCTATCAACCCTATCATGTGCTTTCTCCAGATCCATAAATACCACATGCAAATCCATCTGTTTTTCTAAATATTTCTCACACACATCATTTAAAGAAAACACCTGATCCACATATCCTCTACCGCTTCTAAAACCAAAATGCTCCTCCTCAATCTGATGCTCTGTACTTGCCTTCACCCTTTAAATCAATACCCTCCTATCAAACTTACCAAGTACACTCAATAAACTTATACCTCTTTAGTCTGAACACTCACCTTTATCCCCTTAGCCTTTACTTAGTGGCACTATATGTGTATTCTGACAATCCTCAGGCACCTTGCCATGATCCATACATAGTGAAAATCCTTACCAACCAATCACCAACACAGTCATCCCCTTTCTTAATAAATTCAACTACAATACCATCCACTCCAGATGCCTTGCCACATTTCATCTTACATAAGGCTTTCACTACTTCTTTCATCAAACCACTCTCCACAACTTTCTCACTTTGCATACCACCCTGACCCAAGCATACTACATCTGCCATCCTATCATCAAACACATTCAACAGTCCTTTAAAATACTCCCTCCATCTCCTCCTCACTTCATCGCTACCTGTTACCACTTCCCCTTTTACCCCCTTCACCAGTGTTCCTATCTAATCTCCTGTTTTTTAGCCCATAATTAACCTCCTCCCCAAACATCTTATTCATCCTAAGTGTACTGATATTCACTCACCCCAACTCTCACCTGCACCTTCCTCGGCTGTTTTCTCTCATACATCCCTCAATCACTTGCACTCATTCTCTGTAAATAGAGCTCAAGCAACTCTCTTTTCTCTTTCTCAAGCAACTTACTTCATCCCACCATTCAAATTCCCATTGACCATTCACAGATATTTAGTGTGCCCCAATGAAATATATTTTTAGATTCTAATATATTTCTTTTTCTTATTTTTCATACATATTCGCCTTTTCCCGCGTTAGCGAGGTAGCGTTAAGAACAGAGGACTGAGCCTATGAGTGAAAAATCCTCACTTGGCCCCCTTCTCTGTTCCTTTTATATATATATATATGTATATATATA
>JAYMFT010026969.1:0-16169 GCA_038088735.1 Panulirus argus
CCCCCACCCCCAGCCCAGCAGCCTGGATTCCCGGCTCCCCCCCCCCCCCTCCAGCAGCCTGGATCTCCAACTCCTACCCAGCAGCTTGGATCCCCCGCCCTTCCCCCTGCAGCCTGGATCTCCAGTCCCTCGCCCAGCAGCCTGGATCCCCAGCCCCTCCCCCAGCAGCCTGGATCTCCAGCCTTTCCCCAGCAGCCTGGATCCCCAGCCCCTCCCCCAGCAGCCTGGATCTCCAACCCTCCCCCAGCAGCCTAGATCCAGCACCCCTTCCCCAAGCAGCGTCACCTCAAGGAACACACTGCACACAAGCGGCCCGCAGGACACCCCGGAAGGCAAGATCTTGACATCAAACACAACCGATGGAAGCAGTGACGTCACGATCGAGTCTGGCCACGGGTCACGAGCCCCATCCCCAGGTGGGAGCCGTGTCATTTCGGGACCTGGAAGGTTAAGGTATCCCAGGGGTGATGAGGAAGAAGGAGGTTCTATGGCCTGGTGGGCCAAGGGAGGATTACACAGACGACCAGACACAGACCACATCATTTCTACCGTGACAGCAGTTACACAGACCACACAGACCCCAGGGCCCGAGCGAGATGGTCCGGTCTCAGCACCACTGGAAAAGATGAAATTCCCCTTAAAGGCAGAAGATAACGACTGCGAAGATAAAAGGCTCCACTGCCACCCTCCACTCCCTCCGGCAACACGCTAGACGAGAAACAGATAGAAAAAAATACCTTGCAGGACTAATATGCCTGATGGAAATGTTTGCAGGAAAGTCGTAGGTGAATGTGAATGTGTCATTCATCCTATCAACAAACCCACGCATCCCTTCACTTACATATATATATATATATATATATATATATATATATATATATAGACAGAGAGAGAGAGAGAGAGAGAGAGAGAGAGAGAGAGAATAAGAAATATAAACTCTGAGCTTGCAGCAGCTGACACGGGTTGGTCATTATTGATAGGCTACCTCAGCATAGCCAGGGCGAGGTAAGCGGCGAAGAAGACAGCATAATACAACTCTACAATGATCGTTCGAATGATGATACAATGCCACTGAGTCACGGGTGATGATCAAGCCTAACTTTGAGCACGGTAACTGCGTTGCTCAGAACAAAGGCCTGGGAGCTGAGTCCTACGCCTCCATGATGTTCTGGCAACGGTGTATCTCCTGCACTAAAGATTATACCTCGTCCGTAACACTACCACACACTCCCTCACCACACACGACACCACACTCTCTCTCACCATACACAATACCACTACACTCTCCCTGGCCTTTTACACCCCTCACCATACACTCCCTTGCCACATACACCCTCATCACATACCCTTCACCACACAAAACTTCAAAATTAATACAATTTTATATAAATAATTGTAATTCTAATAATTGATTTATCATTTATCTCTATATTTGTGTATCATGCGCTTATCTGTATACTGTATATACTGAATGTATTATTCATCTTTATACAACATATACTGAATCATACATTTATCTGAATACTGTATGTATTGAATCATACATTTATCTGTATGCTGTATGTACTGGATTATAAATCTATTTGAATTCTGTATCTAGAAAATCATACATTTATCTGTATACTATATGCATTGAATCACATTTATCTGAAAGATGTATGAGCTGAATCATACGTTTATTTGCATACAATATGTACTGCAGCATACATTTTATCCATATACTGAATCATACATTTATCTGTATACTCTATGTGCTGAATCATATATTCGTCTCAATACTGTATGCACTGAACCATACATATATCCGTATTCTATATGTAGTGAATCATACAGTTATCTGTATACCGTATGTATGAGTCATATATTCATAGGAATACTGTATGTACTGAATCATACATCTGTTCTTATAGCGCATGTACTGAATTATACATTCATCTGTATACTGTATGTACCGAGTCATATATTTACCTGAATTGTGTACTAATTGAATCATGCACTTATCTGTATATTGTATGAACTGAATAATACATTTATCTGTATACTGTTTGTACTGAATCATACATTTATCTGTATACTGTATGTATTGAATCATACATTTATCTGAGTAATGTATGTACTGAATTATACATTTATCTGTATACTGTTTGTATTGAATCATACATTTATCTGTATACTGTATGGACTGAATCATACAATTATCTGCATACTGTATGTACTGAATCATATATTTATCTGTACACTGTATGCATTGTATCATAAATTTATCTGTATATTGTATGTATTTTAATCATACAATTATCTGCATACTGTACGTACTGAATCATACATTTATTTTCATACTATATTTACTGCATCATACATTTATCTGTATACTGTATGTACTGAATCATACATTTATCTGTATACTGTTTGTACTGAATCATACATTTATCTGTATACTGTATGCATTGAATCATACATTTATCTGCATACTGTATGTATTGAATCATACTTTTATCTGTATACTGTATGTACTGAATCATACATTTATCTGTATACCGTTTGTATTGAATCATACAATTATCTGCATACTATATGTACTGAATTATACATTTATCTGTATACTCTTTGTATTGAATCATACATTTATCTGTATACTGTATGTACTGAATCATACAATTATCTGCATACTGTATGTACTGAATCATACGTTTATCTGTATAATGAATGTACTGAATCATACATTTATCTGTATACTCTTTGTATTGAATCATACAATTATCTGCATACTATATGTACTAAATCATACATTTATCAGTATACTGTTTGAATTGAATGATACATTTATCTGTATACTCTTTGTATTGAATCATATAATTATCTGCATACTATACGCACTGAATCATATATTTATCTGTATACTCTATGTATTGATTCATACATTTATCTGAATACTGTTTGTATTAAATCATACATTTATCTGTATACTGTTTGTATTGCATTATACAATTTTTCTGTGTACTCTTTGTATTGAATCATACAATCATCTGCATACTATATGTACTGTTTGTATAGAATCATACATTTTTCTGTATACTGTCATTTATCTGAATACTGTATGTATTGAATCATACATATATCTGCATACTATATGTACTAAATCATACATTTATCTATATACTGTTTGTACTGAATGATAAATTTATCTGTATACTCTTTCTGTTGAATCATACAATTATCTGCATACTGTATGCATTGAATCATATATTTATCTGTATACTCTATGTATTGATTCATACATTTATCTGTATACTGTTTGTACTTAATCATACATTTATCTGTATACTGTTTGTATTGAATCATACATTATTCTGTATACTCTTTGTGTTGAATCATACAATTATCTGCATAATGTATGTACTGAATCAAACATTTATCTGTATACTGTTTGTATTGAATCATACATTTATCTGTATACTGTTTGTATTGAATCATACATTTATCTGAATACTGTAAGTATTGAATCATACATATATCTGTATACTGTATGTATTGAATCATACAATTATCTGCATACCGTATGTACTGAATCATACATTTATCTGTATACAGTTTGTATTAAGTCATATTTCTATCTGTATACTGTTTGTACTGAATCATACATTTATCAGTATACTATATGTATTGAATCATACAATTATCTGCATACTGTATGTACTGATTCATACATTTATCTGTATACTATATGTACTGAATCATACATTAATCTGTATAATGTTTGTATTGAATCATATATTTATCTATACTGCATGTATTAAATCATACAATTATCTGCATATTATATGTACTTAATCATACATTTATCTGTATACTGTATGTGCTGAATCATACAATTATCTGCATACCATATGCAATGAATCATACATTTATCTGTATACTCTTCGCATTGAATCATACATTCATCAGTATACTCTTTGTACTGGATCATACAATTATCTGCATACTGTATGTACTGAATCATACATCTCTTTGTATACTGTATGTATTGAATCATACATTCATCTGTATACTTTTTGTATTGAATCATACATTTATCTGTATACTGTTTGTACTGAATCATACATTTATCTGTATACTGTTTGTACTGAATCATACAATTATCTGCATACTGTATGTACTGAATCATACATTTATCTGCATACTGTTTGTATTGAATTATACATTCATCTGAATACTGTTTGTACTGAATCATACATTCATCTGTATACTGTTCGTATCGAATCATACATTTATCTGTATACTGTATGTATTGAATCATACAATCATCTGCATACTTTATGTAATGAATCATACATTTTTCTGTATACTGTTTGTATTGAATCATACATTTATCTGTATACTGTTTGTACTGGATCATACATTTATCTGTATACTGTATTTATTGAACCATATAATTATCTGAATGCTGTATGTACTGAATCATAAATTTTTCTGTATACTTTATGTACTGAATCAAACATTTATCTGTATACTCTATGTATTGAATCATACAATTATTTGCATACTGTAAGTACTAAATCATACATTATTCTGTATACTGTTTGTATTGAATCATAAATTCATCTGTATACTGTATGTATTGACTTATACATCTACCTGAATACTGTATGTACGGAATCATACATTTATCTGCATAATGTATGTACTGAATCATGCACTTAAAAATCATCATCTATCATTTTTTTGCAAGCTTGTTGCATTTGATTATTGGTACGTTATTAGCAGACCCAGTTCTTGGAGGCTACAGACTATCGACCCAGGTCCTGGAGGCTAAACACTACCGACCTAGGTCCTGGAGGCTACAGACTACAGACCCAGGTCCTGAAGGCTACTGACTACTAACCCAGGTTCTGGAGGCCACAGACTACCGACCCAGGTCCTAAAGGCTACAGACTACCGACCCAGGTCTTGGGGGCTACAGTCTACCGATCTAGGTCCTGCAGGCTATAGACTACCGACCCAGGTCTTGGTGGCTACAGACTACAGACCCAGGTCTTGTGGGCTACAGTCTACCGACCCAGCTCTTAAAGGCTACAGATTACCGACCCGGGTCCTGGAGGCTACAGACAACCGACCAAGATCCTGGAGGCTACAGACTAACGACTCGGATCCTGGAGGCTACAGACGACTGACCCAGATTCTGGAGGCCACAGACTACCGACCCAGGTGCTGGAGGTTACTGACTACCGGCCCAGGTCCTAGAGGCTACAGACTACCGACCCATGTCCTGGAGGCTACAGACTACCGACACAGAATAGACCCAGGTCTTGTAGGCTACAGACTAACGACCAAGGTCCTGGAGCCTAAAGACTACCGACCCAAGTACCTGGAGGCTATAGACTACTGACCCAGGTCCTGGAGGCTACAGACTACCGACCCAGGTTCTGGAGGCTGCAGACTACCGACCCAGGTCCTGGAAGCTATAGACTACCGACCCAGGTTCTGGAAGCTACAGACTACTGACCCAGGTTCTGGAGGCTACAGACTTCTGACACAGATCCTGGAGGCTACAGACTAGACCCAGGTCCTGTAGGCTACAGACTACCGACCAAGGTCCTGGAGCCTAAAGACTACCGACCAAGGTCCTGGAGCCTAAAGACTACCAACCCAGGTTTTGAAGGCTACAGACTACCGACCAAGGTCCTGGAGGCTACAGACTACCGACAAAGGTTCTGGAGGCTACAGACCACTGACCCAGGATCTGGAGGTTACAGACTACCGACAAAGATCCTGGAGGCTACAGAGTACAGACCCTCCATCCTAGATAAGAATAAAGAAAATATCTGATAATGCTTCTGTTTAACCCACTGAAGACTCGTCTTCATAAAGTGGTGTGAGAACACTTGGCTACTAAGTCTACAGGAACTTACTTGACCGTCCTGTAAGTGTCTAACCTACTTAAATGAGCACTTAACGTCTTTAAAGGATAGGCAAATGGATAAGTATAGTTCTAGATACACAATTCACATTCTTTTACCCTTAAAATACATCTTTATTTCGTTGGGATCTTGACAGTAGCTTCATCCAGCCAACGAGCTACACATAACGCAACACCTACCACGTGCAACACAACAATCAACACACCTAACACAACAGTGTTGTGTACCGGGGATGGAAGTGGCCAAATGACGTACCTGTCTATAGATAAGATGCAGGAAGGAGGCGGTGACCACGGGACGCTCTGCCTGACGCAGAGAGTCTGGAAAGCAATGAGGAAGATGAGGTCTGGGAAGTAATGAGAAAGATGGGGTCTGGTAAGCATGGAGAAACATAATCAGAAAGTACAAGGATGAGAAACAACATGGTCTTAAGGAAGACAGGTCAAGCGTTACAAACTTCTTGGATTTCTAAGAGAGAGTGAGCTCTGTCTTGGGCAAGAGGGAAAAAATTGTTAGTGGACTGTCTGTATCTAGAGTGCTGGAAACCGTCTGACACTGTATAACATGAGGAGGCTGGTATACTAAGACTGGCATGAGGGAAGGGAAGACGTCTTGGATATATAGATTGTCTTAGTGGAAGGCAACAACTGACTCATGTAAGAGGTGCCGTCTCCAGATGGACTGAGGTTCCTAGAGGCATGCCGCATGGGTCTGCTCTGGGACCACTGCCATTCTTGATCTGTGCATAAGACTTACCAGAACGATTGGCCTCCTATCTGAATATGTTTGCAGATCATGCCAAAGGTCTTGCTGGAAGTATAAAGCGAGGAGGACTGCATCAATTTACAAGGGGATCTAGGCAACTCCAAAGTTGGTCTGATACGTGGTTGATGAAATTTAACTCGAGTAAATGTAAAGTAATGAGAATGGGACACTGTGACAGATGACCTCAATACAATTATCATTATTATCCAGCAGAAAACAAGCTGCAGGAATCTACGTGTGAGAGAGGAGCCTAACCTGTGGCCAGAGTCCCACAGCAGGAGAATAGTGAGGGAGACCAGCTGTCCGCTGCATCAGAATAGCTTTCATGTATATTGATAAAGAAATATTTGGCCAGCTCTTCATAACCTACAGGAGGACAAAACTAGAATATGCTTCTCCCTTTCAGTCATCCCACTTACTGCAGCACAAAGAGCTAGTAGAGAAGGTCCAGAGGAAGGCAATAAATACGGTAACATGAAAGAGAGAAGAGAGAGGGGTGACCTGATTACAACGTGTAAAAGTCTTTACATCACTTTATTGATGCAGTTAGTACACGCTTCTCTGAAGGATGTAGGGACAGAACAAACAGTGAACACAACATGAAATTCAGCAATAAACTCGTCAGACAAGATGTCAGGAAGTGCTATTATAAGTACAAGAGTGGCGGATGACTGGAATACACTGAGTTGTGTGACAGTGAATGTGGACAACATGCGGAAGTTTGCAATGTTGAATGATAGTAGAAAATGTTCAAGCAATGGGGACTCACCAATGCAGAACTCCCTCCCCGACAGTACAAGAGATGGGGACCCACGAGTGTAGAACTCTCTCTCTCCCCACCCCCTGTACAGAACAAGAGATCGAGACCCAAGAGTGTAGAACTCCCTGCTCCTACAGTACACGAGATGGGGACCCACTAGTGTAGAACTCTCTCCCCACGTACAGTACAAGAGATGGAGACCCCACGAGTGTAGAACTCCCTCCCCGCGCACAGTACAAGAGATGGGAACCCACCAGTGTAGAACTCCCTCTCCCCCGTATACAGTACAAGAGATGGGGACCTACGAGTGTAGAACTCCTTCCCCGTACAGTAAAAATGATGTGGACCCACGGATGTAGGACACCCTCCCCGCACAGTGCAAGATATTGGGACCCACAAGTGGAGATCTCCCTCCCCGTTTAGTACAAGAGGTGGGAACCCACGAATGTAGAACTTCCTTCCCATACAATACAAGGGATAGGGACCTACCAGTGTAGAATTCCCTCCCCGAACAGTACAAGAGATGGGGACCCACGAGTGTAGAACTCCCTCCCCGTTCAGTACAAGAGATGGGGACCAACGAGTGTAGAACTCCCTTTCCCTACAATACAAGAGATGGGGACCTAACAGTGTAGAATTCCCTCCCCGCACAGTACAAGAGATGGGGACCCACGAGTGTAGAACTCCCTCCCCTTACAGTACAAGAGATGGGGACCCACGAGAGTAGAACTCCCTCCCCTCGCACAGTACAAGAGATGGGGACCCACGAGTGTAGAACTCCCTCCCTGTACAGTACAAGAGATGGGGACCCACGAGTGTAAAACTCCCTCCCCGTACAGTAAAAGAGGTGGGGACCTACGAGTGTAAAACTCCCTTCCTGTACAGTACAAGAGATGGGGACCCACGAGTGTAAAACTCCCTTCCTGTACAGTAAAAGAGATGGGGTTCTACGAGTGTAGAACTCCCTCCCCCCGTACAGTACAAGAGATGGGGACCCACGAGTGTAAAACTCCCTTCCTGTACAGTTAAAGAGATGTGGACCCACGAATGCAGAACTCCCTTCGCGTACAATGCAAGAGACTGGGACCCACGAGTGGAGAACTCACTCCCCGTTCAGTACAAGAAATGGGGACCCACAAGTGTAGAACTTCCTTCTCGTGCAGTACAAGAGATGGGGACCTACCAGTGTAGAATTCCCTCCCCGTATAGTACAAGAGATGGGGACTCACGAGTGTAGAACTCCCTCCCCATTCAGTACAAGAGATGGCGACCCACGAATGTAGAACTTCCTCCCCGAACAGTACAAGAAATTGGAACCCACGAGTGTAGAACTCCCTCCCCGTTCAGTACAAGAGATGGGGACTCACGAGTGTAGAACTGCCTTCCCGTACAGTACAAGGAATGGGAACCTACCAGTGAAGAATTCCCTCCCCGTACAGTACAAGAGATGGGGACCCACGAGTGTAGAACTCCCTTCCCGTATGGTACAAGAGATGGGGACCCACGAGTGTAGAACTCCCTCGACCGTACAGTACAAGAGATGGGGACCCACGAATGTAGAACTCCCTCCCTGTACAGTAAAAGAGATGTGGACCCACGAATGTAGAACTCCCTCCCCGTACAGTGTAAGAGATTGGGACCCCCGATTGGAGAACTCACTCCCCGTTCAGTACAAGAAATGGGGACCCACAAGTGTAGAACTTCCTACTCATACAGTACAAGAGATGGGAACCTACCAGTGTAGAATTCCTTCCCCGTATAGTACAAGAGATGCGGACCCATGAGTGTAGAACTCCCTCCACGTTCAGTACAAGAGATGGGGGACCCACGAATGTAGAACTTCCTCCCCGAACAGTACGAGAGATTGGAACCCACGAGTGTAGAACTCCCTCCCCCGTACAGTACAAGGAATGGTGACCCACGTGTATAGAACTTCCTCCCCTCACAGTACAAGAGATGGGGACCAACGAGTGTAGAACTCCCTTCCCGTACAGTACAAGAGATGGGGATCTCCCAGTGTAGAATTCCCTCCCCGTAGAGTACAAGAGATGGGAACCCACAAGTGTAGAACTCCCTCTCCTACAGCACAAGATATGGGGACCCACGAGTGTAGAACTCCCTCCCCCTTTAATACAAGAGATGGGGACCCACAAGTGTAGAAATCCCTCCACGTTCAGTACGAGAGATGGGGACCCACGAGTGTAGAACTCCCTCCACGTTTAGTACAAGATATGGGGACCCACGAATGTAGAACTCCCTCTCAACACAGTACAAGAGATAGGGACCCACGAGTGTATTACTCCCCGTACAGTACAAGAGATGGGGACCCAGGAGTGTAGAACTCCCTCCCCCCGAACAGTACAAGAGATGGGGACCCACGAGTGTAGAACTCCCTTCCCCCGTACAGTACTAGAGATCGGGCCCCACGAGTGTAGAACTCCCTACCCGTATAGTAAAAGAGATGGGAACCTTCCAGTGTAGAACTCCCTCCTCGTACAGTACATGCAGTTAATTACAAATAGGTCATTACCCACACACACACACAAGAGACAGTCAAACTCAAACGCCCAACCCAACGTAAACAACGATCCTCAACTCTCTGTCTCGAACAAAACTCATGCCTATAGTACCAATTACTGAGCATCGAACCGGTGTTCTTGAGGTGAGCGCCTGCGACACAGCAGCGCCACGGAGATCCCACCCCTCCCTCCCTCCCCCTCCCCCCTCCACCTCTCTTCCCCCCCCTCCCCGATCTCCCCTTCAGGATATCCGGAGGGCGCCTGGAGCGGGGAATCGAACCCGTGTATTGTGTCGACACCCGAGCCCCTTTGGGTTAGTAATACAGGAGGTTGTTAGTGTTGGCACAAGATAAACCGTTATTGATGAGAGTCTCTCTCATAAGGGCGACTTACCGGCGCCACAGATGGAAAAGATAGTCCATACCTTCATGTGCCGGTGCTTGTTGTTGACCCGAACATCGTCTGAAATAATAAAAGTTTTTGTTTGGTTGTATTCTACTGTATAAAGATATTGTATGGTTGTATTCTACTGTATAATCATATTGTATGGTTGCGTTCTACAGAATAAACGTATCGCATTAGTTTGTTTTTTTCCTGTGCAAACATAATGTTGTATTCTGTTGCATAAACGTATTGCACTGCTATATTATCCAGCGTAAATCATCTTATTATGAGTTCCTGACGCCCTCAGACACGCATGTGAATGTCTTGGTTGTGAGTAAGCGCCTCACATGCGGGCGTCAAGCGAGTGCCTAAGATAAGTGCACCCAACACTGCTACGCCCCTCGGATTCCGTACGGTTGAATTTCTCTTCATTCTCGCCTTGGTTTTCATCCCTATAGGCGTGAGAGTGGGTATATCATTACCTCCGCTCGTATGCACTTGCCCTTAAAGATCTCTCAAAAATTATGAGAGACTCACAAGAATCATAGCCCATAAGACTTATTAAAGAGTCTGATACTTAAGGATTTTGTGTCGCATGACATTAGCTTGCCCCTTATTTTCATTTAGCTACAATAAGTGGAAATATTCTTAAAGTCTGTTATAGTATTACACCCTTAGGTGTAATACTATATCTCAGATAGTCATTCATGTGAAATTTGAAAGTATCTAAGATACTTATTGATATGAGGTATAAAAGTATCTAAGATAGTTATTGATGAGAAGAATAAGAGTGTCTAAGATAGTTATTGATGTGAAGCATCAAATTATCTAAGATAGTTATTGATTGGAAATTCTTTATTGATTTCCTAAAGCTGATAGTTTTCACGATACAAATAGAATCTTTCCTTTAAGGAAATTCCTTTCTTTCTTGTTAGCTCTGCTATGTAACGAAGCTAAGCTGGCTCAGGTATGGTATACAGCGACACTAAGCTGGCTTCAATTCTGGTTTATGACGAAACTAAGCTGGCTCAAGTATTGTATACAATGACACTAAGCTGGCTCAATTCTGGTTCATGACGAATCTAAGCTGGCTTAAGCACCGTTTACAACAGGGAGGCTCAAATCTATCATACAGTGAAACTAAGCTGACACGTCTCATAGATGAGAAAACTACGCTGGCCCAAGTGTCGTTTACGACGAAAGTAAGCTGGCTCAAGTTTTCCAAATGCCGAAACTAAGCTGACCCACGTCTTATAAACGAGGAAACTAAGCTGGCTTAAGTCTGGCATTTGATGAAACTAAACTGGCATCAGACTTCACGTGTTGAATGCAAGGGTTGGCAACCAGCTGAGGGAGTTGGATGAATGGCCCTGGCATCGAACGCATGGGTTCGAATCCCATTTGGTCCCTCAGCCCACAGTCACCCCAACTGTTCATCCTCTCCCTGGGTGGTTGGTGGATATACCGGGTGTGGTTAAGGAGATGGATGGAAAAGTGTTGCCAACCAGTTGAATGCCTCAGGGTTGCCAAGGGAAGGAGAAGGAATTACCCTCACTTTACGGGTTTCTCCTTGATGTGAGCCGGGTTTATAGACTCCCCGGCCCTGAAACGCAACCCGTACGACAAATCTGTTTACTGTGGACGGCTCTCAAGGGCGTGGAGCCATCTGGGGCTTCCCTGGACCAACCCAACACCCGCCCCGTACACAAGGTAATCAGCCCCCAGGCTCTCGACTCCTCCAACAGCAACACACACGCAAGACAAACGATGTGTTGAGGCCTCCTGTGTTGTGCGTCCCCGTATCTTGGGGTGCCACAGGACTCTACGTATATTGCCTCATACGTACTGTAATCCACACTTATTCCCAGGTTACCATTAATGTTCATGAGGCAGATGCACAGAACAGCAGCCTGTTCTTTGTCATCTAGGGTGTGGTGGAGGGTGAGATGGGGGGAAAGAGAGCGGAAGGAGAAAGCCCATGCAATTCTTCACTTATGTTTCTCCACGGTAGGCTGTTCTCTCACCGGTTGGAAGAACCAACCGTGATTTTCTAAATTCTTTCCCATCATGTACAACTTTGACATAGGCCGCTGGTTCTCTTGAGCGCTGCCTCAGATATGAAAGAGAAAGTGGGAATAGGTGGATCCAGGGAACGAAAATGGGAAGTAGAAATTCTGAGAGAGGTTCTATAGCCTGGGCTGTAGAACGGAAACAAGAGACTCCAAGACGCCAATAAAGATTAAGTCTCATTTGATATCCTTAACGTGTCCTGGGCGATGAGGAGTCGAACCCCGGTCCTGCCACGCGGGAGGACCGAGGTTCGAATCCTGGGGTCAAAGTCTCCCACAAGAGAAAGATAATGTGATCCAAAGAGACCAATTAAGGAGACGTTGACAATATCCCAGTAAGACAGGGACACTGATTATAGAGATATATCATGAATAACTACCAGGTGAAAGACTAATCAGAGATTTGATTTGTTACACAGGCAACCGGGGATCTGGACATTAGACCACAACAAGACAGCTGGAACAGATTGAATATGGAGTTCCAATCATGATCATGGAAATGTAAGAGGTATTTTTTATATGCGAAGAATATATTGAGAGATATAAATGAAGAATATATATATAAGGATCCATAGGAAGTACATATAGAAGGATATATAGGAAGGATAGGTAGAGGGATATATGAGAAGGATATAAGGAGGGAAGGGGGTATAGAAGGATATGTAGGGAAGATATAAAGAAGAGTAAAAGACCTGTTTGTAGGGTAGATGTTTATACCTGTACAGCCTCACCTCACCCGACTCTCTCATGGCCCTTCATCCCCTCTCTCTCTCTCTCTCTCTTTCCCCTACACTCTCCCCCTGTGACCCCCTGACCCACCTCCCCCCTACAACAGCAGTGAAGGGTGCCCCCCTCGCCCCTCCCTCCCCCGGATCTGGTATCTGGTAGCAGTATCAGGAAGCGATAGATTAAGCAACAATACACAAAAGGATTTCATTGCCGTCATCCTACGGGCTGGGTCGTCTTACATCCTAATTATAGGATTAGAGTTATGCCGGGAGAGCTGTGTAGTGATGTTAGCGGGATGATAAAAAGCCAACAGATGCAGACTTGCTCCAGGAATTCCCGGGTTTTATTCGCTGGTTGGGAATATGTTTACATTCTTCAGTTGTCATGGTGTGACGGCTTCAGTGGATGCGACGCAGCTTACATATGTCACTCGTTTTGTTTGTAATGATCGGTACTGTTTATGTAACACTAGAGGCTTGGTACAGAGGTACGCACACACACACACACACACACACACACACACAGAGGGAAGGCGCTATAAACTACAAGCCTGTTTTTCTAACGATTGTTATCTGTAAAACACTCGAAAGAATAATCATAAAGTAACTGCATGAATCCCTGCGTATATAAAGAACCACCTAAGTGAGAGACAAGAACATATTACAGAAAAGTAGTCGTGTGTCGTACAGCCTTAGATTCAAATGAGTGAGAGAGTTGCGTTAAAGACAGAGGAGAAGGTTCACTGCATTCTCTTTACCTGGAGCGCCGGAAAGCATTTGACACTGTTCCACAGAGGAGGCTGCTGAAGAACCTACGTCTTCAGGCAAGAATAATGGGGAGACGCCCTCGATGGACAGACGTTTATCTTGGTGAAAGGGAACAGAGGTCGCATGTCAGGAGAGCCTTCTTCGAAATGGGTTGACGCTATCAGGGGCGTAACGCAGGGGTCTGCTCTGGGACCATTGCTCTTCTTGATCTGTGCGTATAACTCTTCAGAACATGTTTGCAGATGATGCCAAGATCACGAGGAAAGTAAAGAGTGAGAAGGATTATGTCAACTTACAAGGGGACCTAGACAGACAAACTCCGAGGTTGGTCAGACAAATGGTTCATGAAAGTCACCCGAGTAAACACAGAACAATAAGATGGGACTCAGTGAAAGACGACCTCGATACGACCCTTATCTACCAGGTCACAAGCTGCAGGAATCTACGTGTGAGACAAGGACTTAGAAGTCGACATCGTCCCTAACCTGTGGCCAGAGTCCCACAGCGGGAGAATAGTGAGGGAGACGAACTGTCTGCTGGCGAATATGGGAATCCCATTCCAGTCTTTGGCCGAGGCAATACTGAGCCAGCCGGTCGTGCTCTACATAAGGCCGGAAACAGAATCAAGTCTGGTCACCGCACCTGAAGAAGCAGAGAGAGCTGGTGGAGAAGGTCCAGAGGAGGGCGGCGAGGACGGGACCGCAATTAGGAGAGATGAGGCACAGGGAAAGGATAAAGGTTATAGATTTGCCGACCGTAGAAGAGAGAAGGGTCAGGGGTGACCTGATCACAACCTATAAGTTTTAAAAACCAGTTTGATGACGTAGACCAGAAAACGTAACATGAAATCCAGCAATAAACTCGTCAGACAAGATGTCAGGAAGTGCTGTTGTAGTGTAAGAGTGGCGGATGACTGGAATACGCTGAGTTGTGAGACACTGAATGTGGACAACATACAGAAGCTTACAATGTTGTATGATAGCAGAGAATGCTCAAGCGATGGGGACCCACGAGTGTAGAACTCCCTCCCCGTACAGTTTAAAAGACGGGGACCCACGAGTGTACAACTTCATCCTCGTACAGTACAAGAGATGGGCACCTACGAGTTTAGAACCCCCTCCCCGTACAGCATAAGAGATGGGGCCACACGAGTGTAAAACTCCCTCCCCGTACATTACAAGAGATGGGACCCCAAGAGTGTAAAGCTTTCTTCCGTACAGTACAAGAGATGGGGCCCAACTAGTGTAGAACTCCCTCCCCGTACAGTACAAGAGATGGGGCCCCACGAGTGTAGAACTCCCTCATCGTACAGTACAAGAGATGGGAACTCACGCACGTAGAACTCCCTCCCCGTACAGTAAAAGAGATGGGGTCCCACGAGTGTAGAACTCCCTACCCGTACAGTACAAGAGATGGGGCCTCACGAGTGTAGAACTCCCTCCCTGTACAGTGCAAGGGATGGAGTCCCACGAGTGTAGAACTCCCTCCCCTTACAGTACAAGAGATGGAGCCCCACGAGTATAGAACTCCTTCCCCTTACAGAACAGGAGATGGAGCCCCACGAGTATAGAACTCCCTTCCTTTACAGTACAAGAGATAGGGACCCACGAGTGTAGAGCTCCCACCCCGTACAGGACAAGAGATGGGGCCCATCGAGTGTAGAACTCACTCCTCGTACAGTACAAGAGATGGGGACTCACGAGCGTAGAACTCCATCCCTGTACAGTGCAAATATGGGGTGTCACCAATGTTGAACTCCCTCCTTGTACAGTACAAGAGACGGGGCCCTACGAGTGTAGAACTCCCCACCCTTACAGTACAAGAGATGGGGACCCACGAGTGTAGAACTACCTCCCCATAAAATGCAAGAGATGGGGCCCCACCAGTGTAGAATTCCCTCCCTATACAGTACAAGAGATGGGGCCCTACCAATGTAGAACTCCCTCCCCGTTCAGTACAAGAGAAGGGGCCCCACCAGTGTAGAATTCCCTTATCGTAAGGTACAAAAGATGGAGCCCCACCAATGTAGAACTCACTCCCCGTACAGTACAAGAGATGGGGACCCACGAGTGTAGACACTTTACCCTCCAACAGTACAAGTAATTATACTATAGGTATTACTTTGGCTTTTGCTCCCGAGAGCTGGCTGCTTGTGTGCCCCCAACACTAGCTAGACCACGGAGTACTCGGCAAGCTGCTGCGTCACATGATTATTGTGTGGCCATCGGCAACTCAAGGGTGTGCCGTTTTGATAACTG
>JAYMFT010026980.1:0-16168 GCA_038088735.1 Panulirus argus
TCTCTCTCTCTCTCTCTCTCTCTCTCTCTCTCTCTCTCTCTCTCTCTCTCTCTCTCTCTCTCTCTATCTCTCTCTTGCTCTTATTTCAACAGATATGCATGTACACAGACATGGGTATCTGGCATAGGCTAAAAAACTGAATAACAGTTTATCAGATTTAGACAGCCATTTGGCTGAAAATATACATTTGGGGTATTACAGATATTACAGAACTGAAAGGTCATGATAGTTACTAGTTAACTTATCATGCCTGAGATTAAGATTAAGGTTAGCTGTATACTTCAGTGCTCTGGAGAAGCACATGGGTGCGTACATCAAGATAGAAAAGATGTTAGATATACAGGGATGTCTAAAGGGTAATTACTATGGTTTATACATTATGAACTTGGTTGAATGTTCCCAGAGTAAATAATAGGGCTTATATATTATGACCTTGGGAGAACATTAAGTGATGAACAGTTACAGTAATACAGAAGCTGACATACCACACAGCCTAACTCATAGGAAACGGAGCTGTTCATTTGCATAGTTATGCACTTGTTCATGGAATGTTTATGACATTCACGATGGTAGGTATAGGACTGTTCTTATATCTGTCTGCATGAGTTCTAACTGGAAAAAGTCAACTGTGTTGAAGAATGGCAGTCCATGGTGGAGGGATGAGATGAGGATGTGCCAGCAGTTTATTGCCAAACTGTCATGTGAGCTGCCAGTGTTTGTCGGAGAGGGTAAACAGGTTCAGCAAGATGAGGGCCTCTTGGTAGGTGGTGTAAGAATGCCCAGGATGATTCTGTATGCCCTTTTCTGCACTCTTGGGGTGGAATACACAAGCTTAGGTAGAATGAAACTGTTACAGACATTCTTGAGCTCAACTGGTAGAATGTCTAGAGATTTCAGTCAGCAGAAAAGGTACAGATGGTAAAAGAGAGATTTGAAGAAGATGCTGATGTGACTCTTCCAGCTTAAACTGTTATCTATAATGACACCAAGAACCATGTAGCCTCTGACTACCAAGAAGATGCTAGGGACCTAGTTGATGTCTTGGGGCAGGATATCATCTGCACCAAAGTTGATGTACATCATCACAATCTTGATGTGGTTGATGATGATGTCATTGACTGTAGTCCACTTCTGAAGGCTGTTGATGAAGTGCTGAAGGGCACCAAAGTCAGGAAAATTGTTGTTGATACTGATGCCAAAGGTGGAGCTGTCTACATACTTCCAATGGTGGTTTGTGTCCTTCAGGATGTTACTGATAAGGATGAGGAAGCATAGCAGCCCCATCTTAGTGCACTGTGGTACACCATATGTTAGGGGTAGTTAGGTCAAAGTGGCTCCCCTAAAGCAGACGTTTTGATTTTGCCCAGTCAGGAAGTCTGCCAGCCATGAGACACGACACCTCTGTAGACCCAGGTCAAAAGCTTTCTTTATGATGATCTTATGGTTTAAGAAGTTGAAAACCTTAATGAGGTCTATGAAGATGAGTGCCACTGAGGCCTTGTGCTTATCCAAGTTGTGGTAAATGAAGCCTAAGAGGCTGACAAGGCAGTGAGTGGTGGAGGAAGATTTAATGTATCAACACTGCTGAAGGTCTACTGAATCAGCAACATCAGCATAGGCCAAGTCAAACAAAACTTTCAAAACTTTTTGGAGTGATTGCAACACGGCAAAAATGATTAAGAGACACTGGGTTGGTGGATTTGGGTAGGGGAGTGACATAAGCTGTTTTCTAATGTGTGACATGTAAACTGTTTGAAACATTTAATCATGGCAGATAGCAGTGTAGCCCTTGTGCAGTTTCACTGGAAGATCTATGGGTGTGGTTGGGCATTTGGTTTTAAGGCACTGATGGCACTTCACTACTTGATATCCCTCTACTGTCTTCGAGGGAAATGGGGTTGGTAGGTAAGCTGTGAGGGAGCTAATATCAAGTTGTGGTAATCATTGGCAAATATTGGCAAAATAGTTTTTAATTTGGTATTTGGCCTACTCATTGCCAAGTTGGTCTACACAAAGGGAGAAGAGCCTTTACTTGTCACAGCCACTTACTTTGTTTATTCTAATATCCCACTGACTAATGTTGGCCTGTCTTAATGCTGCACCTTTGCCTTGCACTTTGTTGTGAAGTTGCTTGTAAAGGTCTAAGCTGCGACTGTTGAACGTTCAAGTTTGCTGCTGCATAAGTAATATTTCACTTAACACTTTGTTCCAAGGCGATAACATCAAGAAAAGAATTACAACTAATTTATCATAGTGATAACTTGTGAAGTAAATTACTTTAAATTAATTATGGTGCCAGATAATCAAAATCAAAGAGACTAGAACGAAAAGCAAAGTGACCTTAATTCTGAAACTTAAACACTGGGACTTAACAGAGAAGTCATCCCAGAACTTAAGCATTGAAACGAAACTGGATGTATGAATATAACTAACTCCAGTTGATCTATAAAAGAGTGTCAGATTATTTTGTAAAGAAGTTGCATGCCTGTAATTAGATCCAGTCAAACACATGTACTATTCACATCCCACAATAAGAAGAACCCATTACAAGTAAGTTATTTGGCTTAAGAGTTGTTAAATTTCCTAAAAGTAGAGGGTAAGGAGATTAGAAGCAAATATGGGAGCATATTAACAAAGTTTTAAATGTCAGGTAGAGGAACACAGATAGGGTGACACAAACAGAGGTACACAGGAATTAGAGAAAAGTGGTAGAAATAATAACATGCACTGTTAGGGATGCAGTAACCAAGAAAGTCCATGGTCTTTTTTTTTTTCTGAGGCTCCAGTCATGGACAAAATTCCACATCAATGCCAGGCCTTAACTGAAATACTGAGAGGATTATGAAAGGGAAGAGAAGAGACAAGGGAAAGTATTTACATATTCTGAAGGATGTGAAAAGTCTGCCTTTTAAAATGTGCTGGGTCATAGTTATTGAGAAAGACACGAGTGGGTAGAGTTCCAAAACTTCGAGTTGTAGGGAAAAAACAGTTATCAAACAGCCGAGTATTGCATGGTCTAGCTAGTGGTGAGGGAACACAAGCAGCAAGCTCCTGGGAACAAAAACAGAGTACTACCTACAGAAGAAGGAAAGTGAGCCAACATTGCAGCATACAGCAAGCGAGTCAAGTTTTGAAGTTCATCTAGGAGAGTTTATAAGTTGGACTGCTTTTGACTCAACTCTGTCAAGTTAGGATGTACAGCAGGGAACCACCTAAGATGTGACAGCAGTACCCCATACAAGGACAGATCAATCCTTTGTATAAACGGAACAACTGTTTAAAAGAAAATAAATTTTGACATTTAAACAGGACACCCAGTTTCTTAGAAGAAGATTTAGCTACTTCTGTAATGTGGGGCTTCCAAAATAAATGGTATGTTACAGTAATACCAAGTATTCTCAGTGAGACAAGAGGTGGAATTACAGAACCGTCAAAGGAGAAAGGAAAGTTGTAAGGAATTTTTGATAGAGAAATGGGTAGAAACTGGATTTGGAGGCAATAAACTTAACAATATTTCATCTACACCACAGAGATATCCTGTCCAAGTCTGAGTTTATCAAGGAAGTTCTCTTGATAGGAGATGTAGATCAAGAGAAGAAGCAGAATTGAATGACATGGAGGAATGCAGTGATGAGTCATCAGCATATGAGTGCTTTAGGTAATTTGTAGGAGACAGAGCATCACTGATAAAAAGTAGAAAAAGTGTAGAGGACAGGACAAACCTTGAGAGACACTGCTGATGATGGAGAAAGGGGGAAAGGCTGATCTATCAGCTAGAAAGGAAGCTAGATATGAGAGAGCAAAGTGAAGGAGGGAAGCCAGGAGATGAGACTCGATGCCATCCCCAGCTAAAAGCTTTGGATATGTCAAGGGCAACTACATAGGATTCCTAAAAATCTTTCAGGCATGATGACCAGACATTAGTAAGATAGGAAAGAACATCACCAGTGGATCTTGCCTTGCTAGAGCCATACTGGTAATCAAAGAGAAGGCTGTGAGATTCAAGGTGTTCAAGGATATGGGAGTTGACGAGGGATTGAAAGACTTTTGAAATGGAGGATGTCACAGCAACAGGACAATAGTTCAAAGGGCTGGAACTGTCACCATTCTTAGGGATGGGATGGACCAAAATATGCTTCCAAGAGGAAGGAAAAATTCTGCTTTTTAAACAGAATCAGAACAGATGAGCAAACACAGGTACAAGTTCAGAGAACCACTCTTTCAGTACACAGGGATGGATGCCATCAGGACCATAAGCCTCACTTGTCTCCAGACAGAAGCGCTTTTCTGACAGTCCGAAAGGAGATTACAGTGAGGGGAATAGGACTAGTAAGAGGAGCATCTGGAGATGAAGGAATGTTATAGCCATCCAAGGTGGAGTTAGAGGAAAAATGGAAGCCAAGGTGAACTGCTTTGTCCACGTGAGAGACAGCTATGGTACATTCAGAATGGAAAAATGAAGGAAAGGTGGAGAAACAGAAGTTGTTAGCGATGCCCTTAACCAAATACCAGAAACACCTATATGTGGATGATGAGGAGAGGTTACTGCACTTCCTTTGTATGAAGGAACGCTCTGCCTCACAGATAACACTGATTACGGGCAGTTATAAATGTTGAATGGTAGTCATTGGAAGGAGGGTTTTTCCAAGCCTGATAAGCCTGATCCCTTTCCTTAATGGCCTCAAAACAGGAGCGGTTGGACCATAGATTGGCAGAAGAGGTGTTCTTAGTGGAAGAAGGGATAAATGATTCCATTCCCACAACAATAAACTCTGATATGTGTTAAGCACAGACAGAAGCATCATTACATAAGGGACAGTAAATTGCCCAAAGAAAGTCAGAAATGAATTTTCATAAGTCATTCCAGTCAGCTTTGTTGAGGTGCCAATATTTTGCACTTGGAAGGGCTGCTGGATAGGTAGGTGCCAGTAAAATAGATACCTTTATGAAAGTGTGATCAAATGACCAATTGGAGAAGAGATTGCATAATTACAGCAGGATGGATTTGAGGTTAAAACACAGCTCCAGAATATTAGGAAAGTGATCACAGTGGTCAAGAATATGGGAAGTGTGGGTAATAATTTGTCTTCATCATTGAAATAGGAGAACATGAGGGTTTTCATCCCCCCCCATCATCTGTATTGAGGAATTCAATCATTCCCTATGGTGAATGTTGAAATCCCCTAATTAGGGGATCTCAGCTTTTGGGTGTGAGGATGCCACCCACAGTCTCATGACAGGAGTTTAGAGAGTCGAAGAAAGGAGTAAAATCTATAGAATTAGGATAGCAGCAGGGAAAAAAAAAAAAGGAAAAGTGTGGTAGTTGGGAGACAGACCTGGAGCAATATGACATCAAAGTTTGGGGATTCAAGGTCCTTGAGGCATGTAACAAGTGTATTGAAGTTGGAATAAGTGCAGACACCATCTCTGAACTGGAAATGTAAGTGAACACTACAGATGGAAATGGAAAAGGAGTTAGTGACATCGCAATTAGACAACTGGGTCTCAGAGAAGTAGGAAGACATTAGGAGAGGTACTAGGCAGATGGTGTTCAACAGATGAGAGGTTACTAAAGATACCATAAATATTGGTATAGTGAAAAGAAAAAGAGGATGGTCTATCAGAGAGGAAAAGGTCGAAGGAGGGGCAAGGACTGCAACTGTCTGAGCTCTCCCTCTCACTGGCAGTAGAATCAGGCAGAAACCTAGTGATTCCTAGCACCCCTTGATGATGGGGGCTAGGGATCATAGATTTGTTGGACTCTAACATGATTAAATTAAAAAATGAATGTTTAGACAGGAGGTGGCAAGAGAACCTTACAAGAAGAAAACAAGTTAGCCTGGTGGTCCTATTTTGATGAGACTGAAAGCAAGACCAGCAATCCTAACATGAAGGGTGAAAGATGGTTTCAGGCTCCATTTTTACACACCTCAGTCTGGATGGTAGTACCACCATGGGTGGTTGCTGTCAACAGGCTATTACTTAATGGAAGGTGTAGAAATATACACAGCATACAGGACCTGTGCTTGCTGGCCAAAAGAGAAATTACAAAGAAAGTTAGAAAAATTGAGGTTGGCACTTTTACACTAAGGGATCTAGCTGAAAAGTGGGTAACACCAAAATCAAAAAGATTTGTAAAGCACGAGGTTCATAGATGCAAATCACTGATAGTTTTTAGCTTGGAAGATCATACACAAGATAAGGAAATAAGGAAAAAGAAGGAGGAAATGTGTATTCAAAGATTGCTGAGGGCTATGGGACTGCCAGAAGTGACTTCCATGATTAAAGAAAGGAAAAGAACAGGAGGTTATAACCAAGACATAAGGGGACGACCAGTTGTAGTTTAATTTGACTTAGAGTCATCAAGCCTGGAAATACTTAGAAAAAGTAAGAATCTTGTAGGCATGGTGAAATTACATGGGATATTCATCAAGTGTGATAGAACTAAGGAAGAGAGGGAGAAAGAGTACATTCAAAAGACAAAAATTTGAGACAGCACAAATGGCAAGAAGATGGATCAACCCCACTAGAACTGCAGAAAGGGCAGGAGTTTTAGGAGGAAGGTAATCTCAGACTGAAAGTGATGCATTCAAATAATGATGGGCAAATGGTTAGTGGTAAATAACAGGAATTCAAAGACTATATTTGGGAAAGCATTCCTGATATTACTGGACTCATGGAAACTAAGCTTACTAAAAAGATAAGTTCTTACTTGTTCTGCCCAGAGGAGTACACAATAGCAAGAAAGGAAACAGAAGTTAGAGGAGGAGAAGGATTAGCCTTCTTAATAAAAGAGGGCCTAAAGTTTCAAGAAAGAGCAGAAGATGGCCCATTCAGACAATACATAATAAGAATAGTAACTGTAGAGAAGAAGAGTGCAGCAGTGTTATTTTTATGTAATCCACTAAAGAACTGCAACAAACCAGAACATTTATATAATTATAAGAATAAAAGAACAATCAGAATAGTACATGAAATATTGAAACACATACTTCTTAGAGATGTTAAAGTAACAACAATGGGAGAATTCACTCATAAAGATATAGATTGGGGGAATTTGGATTCTAACAATGATAATAAGTCATGGAGCCGCAAGTTATCAGAGTGTACAGGTTGAACATCTGTAAACTGGCAATTGTGGGACATAGCCACTGCCAGACCACAGAAAATGCCGGAAAATAGGAAATGACCCCTAAGGGGACCCCCTATGTAAACATATGCCCAACCCCTATTCTTGTCAGTTTATTCCACATACATATTGCTGTGTATTAAAGGTAGAACAGAGCTTAAAACACAAAATAATACAACAATTAATGCTTTCAAACAAGGTTCTTATTGTTACATCAGATTACAACAGAAGTACATCTGGGTCAGCAGGGTCAGCAGGGTCTTCATGGCCAGCAGACACTTGCACATCAGGGGCAGAGGAGGTGCAGGAAGTGGATTTTCTATGCTGGAATGAGCCTTGGCAGTGTTATTAATGACCTTCTTCAACCACTGTTCCAATGTATCTTGCTTCTGGTACTTTGGCTTTTCCTCAATCAATTCTCTTTGGATCAAATATACAGACATAATTTCTTGTTCTGTCCCTTTGCTCCAAACCTGCAATTAAATTTCTCATCATCTGGATACATTTATCTATAGAGATTCTTCCTTCCACTTCCTCGTTTTCCTCTGCACTTTCTTCATGATGATCTTGTTTCCTCTCACCTTGCTGAACCATCTCCATGATTCCTTGATCAGTTGGTTGATACACAACTGGCTCATCATTAACAATATTCATCCATTCCTCTAGATTTTCCTCTGTAATCCCATTATTCAGTGCAACAAGGAAATAAGGCATGAACTCCAATCTATATTTAGATTTCAATGATATTATCCATCATGACAAATGTGGAAAACAGGACTGTATGGAAATAAAAGGGTTAGAGCTGAGACATACCTCAACGTTTCGACCGTTCAACAGTTTTCCTCAGGAGATACTGATTCCAGCATTCGGCGGGACCTTATTCCCCAGCGAGTGATGGTCACCCAGTTGGATGCCTTGGCATGTCCACTCTGACTGGATCACTTGTCCTGCTGCCTCCACTCTTTCACAGTGATCTCCCCTGCCTGACGTGACCAGCAGATGAACCTAGGCCTTGTGTTAACATTGTCTTTGGTAGCAATGTGAGCAGCTTCTAATGTCTTTCTTATCTGTTTGCTTAGATCCTCATGCAGTACTCTTGCCTCATCCCACTTCGGTAGGTGTAAGGTGAGGATACTGCATGAGGGCCTAAGCAGACAGATAAGAAAGTCATTAGAAGCTGCTTACATCGCTACCAAAGACAACATTAAGAAAGGTCTGGGTTCATCTGCTGGTCACGTCAGGCAGGAGATCATTGTGAAAGAGCGGAGGCAGCAGAACAAGCGATCCAATCAGAGAGCAACACGCCAAGGCATCTGACTGGGTAATCATCACTTGCTGAGGAATATGGTCCCACCGAATGCTGGAATCAGTATCTTCTGAGGAAGACTACTGAACAGTTGAAATTTTGAGGTATGTCTCAGCTCTAACCTTTTTGTTTCCATAACATCCTTTTTTTCCATAGATTTCAATGAACATAATGTGCCCTGGTCACAGGGCTGAATCACAGAGGTGCAATTAGGAGGGAGGTAAAGATCAAAAACATTGTCTTTTATTTAAAGTTCTGCTTTTGGGTGTCCAAAACTGTTATCTAAAATCAAAAATATTTTACACTTTGGATCAAGGACAACAGAGTTACAGTGTGCTCTAGCTTCACACACGAAGTAATTTTCAAACCATCCAAGAGAAACTTTAGTTGTTATCCACCCTCTTTTAGTACCATGGTAGATAAGTAGAATCATTTTCACTCCTTTAAAAGCCCTCAGTTGAACACTCTTACCAATTACCATCAGCCTGGTTTTATGTATTCCCACAGCATTGCTGCAACCAAGAATTGTTACTCTATCTTTGGAATTCTTACCCCCAGAAGGAGACTCCTCATTATCTTGGGCAAGGGTTTTTCATGGCATATGAAGCCAATACATGGCAGATTCATCAGCATCATACACTTGTTCTGGGGCTAAGTTTTCTGCTGCCCCTAACTGAACCAATTCATCCACAAACTTTGTCACAGCTTCTGTGTCAGCACTAAGCTTTTCACCGTACACAGTATGTACTGAAATTCCATGTCTCCACTTAAACTTGTGTAACCATCCTTGTGAAAATTCAGAGTCATAGTCTAGCTTTAGTTTTCTATGAAAAAGTTTGTCCTAATTGCTAAGCATCTCCCCAGAAATGCTTACACCTTCATTACGCTGGAGCTTAAACTACTTTATAAGTGCACCATCTAATTCTGTATTCCTGACATCTTTCAAAGTTTTCCAAAACTTTAAACTTTCCTGGCTTTCATTTTCAGTGAAAAACTTAAAAATCTGCTCCTTTTGTTTCTTTAAGTCATTCACAGTTGATGATCCAATCTCATACTACTCACATGAAGTATTTACAGAAGTTCCTTTATCTAATTTTCTCTGTAATTCCACTTTTCAAGCATAGATAATGATTTATGCTTAAGCTTATTAGTACTAGCACCATCTTCTGCAACTCTTGGCATCTTGGATGACATCCTGAAGGGCTACAATACAGATGAATATAAGAAATTGATAGGACTGTTAATTAGCTCGGCTGCAGTGTAAAAAATTTTGGTACCTTAGTGCTGCTAACTTCCTAAGAGCACCACCCAGGTGGCAGATCCACAAACTAAAGGCAGCAGATTCAAAACATGTCGGACAATGGGAGTTGTCGGACCACAGAGTGCTAGATTAGAGATGCAAAACCTGTATAAAGGAAACATTTCCAATTCCAGCATGTTACGGAGCATACTAATATGACAGGGACTGATACACCATCACTACTAGACCTTATCTTCACTCACTTTAGCTTGAATATTGAAAACATTATATTCAATACACAAGTTGGAAGAAGTAATTATGTAATGCTCAACTTTTAAAATGTGGTAATAGAGGCCATTTAAAAAAGCAAAGGTGAGACAGGACATATAGAGAAGATATAACTGTGGAAACTGCACAAACTCCAATAATTTCTATGGTAACACAGACTGGGATATGGAATTCAGTAGGGACCAGAACATTGTGAAGAGAGGTTCTTTGAAATTTACAATGTAGAAGTAGAGGCATGGAAACCTCAATCCTCAAATACAGAGGGAATGGGAACAGAGAGGAATGAATGATTTAAAATAAAAGCTATAAAGCAAAGGAGCTTTGAAATGTGCAGTGGCAAAGGTATAGACAGCATTCTGGCCAGCTAGCAATTGCAGGATAAGAAATGAGAAACAAAGAAACTTTGAAAAGAATAATGTGGACAAGGCAGCTGAATATCCAAAACAGTTCTATACATTCACCAAGAGTCAGTTGTCAGTTAAGGAGCAGTTAATCAGGCTAAGGGATTCCGAGAGAAAAACTGTTAAAGAACAGTTAATCAGGCTAAGGGATTCAGAGAAAAACTGTAAAGAGTAATGTAAAGATATGTGAGGGACTAAACAGCAAATTAAAAAGTGCTTCACAGTGGCAGACACAATAGTCCAAACATCAGTGAGATGGAATGGTGAGGAGGTTTTGGAAATTGTTGAGATATCTAGAACGGATATTAACATAATGCTAAAAGGAAATGACCCATACAAAGCTCATGGTGCTATTGAAATTTCATCTTATATGATAAAGAGGTGTACAGATATGCTTGATAGACCACTTGAATCACTACTCAAGATGTATATGGAAAGAGGCATAGTAGCAAGGGAGTGGAAAAGGGTAAACATCATACTTATATATAAGAAAGGAAACCAAGAACAGGTGATAAGCTATAGGCCAGTCTCACTAATGAGTGTGGTGTGTACAATTCTCAAAAAGATTCTTAAAAAGCAAGTTGATGACTTGCTGCAGAGGAGAGATTTTCTAAGTGTCAACAGCATCAATTTAGGGAAAGGAGGTCATGTGTAACTAACATCTCAGAGTTTTACAAGTGAGTGAGTTCACTCCTGGACAAAAGAGAAAGTTGGGTGGACTGTCTGTACCTGGACTGCCAGAAGGCATTTGACACTGCACCATGCAGGAATAAGGGTGAAAATTCTACAATTGATGGAAGATTATCTCAGTGGGAGGTAACAAAGATGCATGTCAGAGGAGCCTTTTTCAAATGGGATGGGGTGACCAGTGGAGTGCTAAAGGGTTTGGTTCTAACACCACTGCTCTTCTTGATCTACATCAACGACTTGCCTGAAGGTGTGGAATTCTACGTAAATATGTTGCAGATGATGCAGAGGTCATGCAGGAAGTGAAAAGCTAGAACTTCAAATCTAAGTCCAGGGAAATCATCTTTAATCTTTATAATTCATTGGTTTGTCTATATTTTGAATACTATGTTAAATTTTGGTCACCCTGCCTAAAAAAAAAACATAAGCAGAATGGATAGAGTACAGTGTTGTCTCCCAAGATGATTTCTGGACTGAGAAACAAAAACTGCAAGATGAGATTAAAAAACTTGCATAAATTTAGCTTAGAAAAAAAATGTTACGAGGTATACATAATACAAGTATTCAAAATGATCAAAGACTTTGACAATCTTGATCTATCAAGTTATGTAAGACTTGATTTGTCTGATTTTACTCAGAGTAATGGATACATATTCATGGGCAAATAATTTACCTTGAATGAGGTGAAGTAATTTTTCTTCAACAGGATTGTTAGCATATGGAATGATCTGCCAAACAGAGTGGTTGAAGCAGTATACAAACACTTTTAAGAACAGAGTTGATAAATACTTTGCTTCAAGTCCATGACTTTCATAGTCAAAATGACAATTTGCAGGTTATTCTCTCTGAATTATCTGTATGCCTTCTAAATTTTGCCACACGATTCTGTGAGTTTCTGATATCTTTCGCTGTCATAAACAGCCTCAATGGGGCCCAGTGATCTTCTGCAGTTTGTATACCTTTGTAAGATTGCCATCTTACAAGGGTATCTAAACAGACACCAAAGTTGGTTTGAAACGTGGTTGATAAATTCAACCCAAGCAAATGTAAAGTAATGAGAATGGGACAAAGGGAAAGATGGCCTTAACGTGATTATTACCTTGAGGGTGATAAGCTTCAGGACTGTGTGTGTGAGAGACTTGGGAGTAGACATCATCACTAAACTGTCACCAGGGTCCCATGTTAGGAGAATATTTAAGGAACCAAACTATCTGCAGACAAATATCAGAATAGTTTTCAAGTATACAGAGAAGGAAATATTCGACAAACTATTCATATCCTTTATATGCCCAGAACAAAAGTATGTTTTTCACGTTTAATCAATGCATCTAAAGAAGCACAAAGGTCCAGATAAGGGCAACAAAGCTACAGGGAAAGGACAGAGTCTTTAAATCTACCCACCTGGGAAGAGAGAGAAGAGAGAGGGGGTGACCTGATTGCAACATTCAAGTTTTTAAAACCATCAAAGTGGACAGCTAAAAATAATGATCACACTAGCCATTTGCTTATGATAACGGACATGGGCACTCTGATCACAAATTTCATATTGAATACTAATACTTAACATAAATCACTTAATATGCAGGAAAATATGCCACTAGAATGAGAAGGAAAACTTACATTATCCACTCTTATTTTCTAAACTTAATAAGAGCTCCAGCCACCAAGTATTGTTGCTTCATTTAGTTTTCTTGGTATCTATTTGACAAGGTTGGTGCAGTAGTTTGGCATGTGTCTGATGGATTCCTACACCTTATATGTCTTTTTCTCTTTACCTTCAGAGGTAGGGTTTTCACCCACATCCTAGATGAAACACATCATTGGTCATTAGATACTTACTGTGTTGATTCTGGCAAGCCTATCTCAAGCAATGTAGCCAAAATACATGTTAAAAGTGATGCTTCCCCAAAATTCTTGAAGGCTTGTACAGTTCCATTCTATTACAAAAGATGGTTGAAGATGCTTTGGATAGGCTTGTAAAGGATGATGTACTTGAACCGGTTCCCAGTAGTGAATGGGCTGCACCCACTGTACCAGTGTTGAAGGCTGACAAGAAATCAATACGAATTTGTGGTGATGTTAAAGAACTTAACAAATAGATTCAGTGTGATAGTTATCCACTATCAAAGACTGGAGAGTTATTGTCAGTGATTGGTAAATGTAAAGTATTTTCTAAAATTGATCTTCAGAATGCTTATTTACAAATATCAGGTGATGACACTCCTAAGGGGCTATTCAGGTACAAAAGATTACCTTTTAGGTTCAAGTCATAACCAGGAATTTTTCAGAAGTTTTTATCACAGTTATTTGCTCAGACAGAAGGTGTAGCAGCATATCTAGATGACATAATTGTGTAAGGTAAAAATAAACCTGAACATGAAAGACTAGTGAGGGTACTCACTATTCTGCAGGATCATAATGTCCAAATTAACAAGAGTAAATCAATGTTGCATGCTAAGTCAATGGAATATCTAGGTTACCATATCTCTGGTGAAGGAATTGAACCTTCTCCCAGGAAACTACAGGCTATTTTTCATGCTCCAGCTCCTACTTGTGCAGTTGAAGTACACTCCTTTCTAGGGATGGTTACGTATTATTGTAATTGTATTAAGAACTTATCAAAATTGGCACCTTTGTATGATTTATCAAGAATTGAGTTAAATTTAGATGGACTGCAGTGGAGGAAATTGCTTTTAAGAACATTGATGACTTGAGAAACTCAACATTGTTAACTAACTTTGATGGGGAAGCTCCCTTAATTGTTCAAGTGGTTGCATCCCCTGTAGGTGTTGGTTGTGTCCTCTTACAAAACAAAGATGGTAGAGAAAAGACATTTTATTTTGCCAGCAAAAGGTTATCTTCAACTGAAAAGAATTATTCTCACATTGATAAAGAAAGTTTAGCCCTAGTGTTTGCTCTTAAAAGATTTAGGTATTTTTTGCTACGGACACATTTTGTTGCTATGACAAACTATAAGCCCTTAACTGGCTTATTTGGCAAAGGAAGGCCACTCCCCTGTAATGCAAATACCAGAGTCCAGAGATGGGCTTTGTTGCTGTCTCAATTTGATTATGACTTAGTTCACAAGCCAGTGAAGGACAACGTAATGGCTGACACCCTAAGGGGGCTGCCAAATAAAGATGAGTTTGAGTCAGGCACTCCAGCTGAGTATATTAAGTTGGTGGAATCACTTGAGTTTGATGGCATTTCCTTCCACACCATCAGAAAACCGACAAAGAGAGATGTACATAGTCAGTTGATCAATTGTCTAAATTTTGGGTAGAATAATGATGTTAACCCGCAGTTAGTAGAGTATACATCTGTGAATGCTGATTTGAGCCTGCATAATGATGTTATTTTGTATTGGAATAGGGTATTAGTTCCAGTCAATCTGCATTGCGAGGTACTAAAGCATTTACATGTTGGTCATTATGGCATTATGGTGTGGTGGCCAAAGATAGATCAAGATATTGTGGAAATAACAAAATGTTGTGGTATTTATTTCAAAAATGTTAATGCACCAGCCTCACTAGCTCTGTCCTGGCATGATGCAGGCTCACGTGGTCTAGGCTATACATAGATTATGTAGGTCCTCTTGAAAATATGTATTTTCTTATGATTGTGGATTTATTTACAAAAATTTTCTAATGTTCATGTAACAAATTCCATGACCTCTACTGTTACTATTGACCAACTAACCAACTAAGAAAATGTTTCTGTCATTTTGGATTGCTGGATGTGATTGTTACAGATAATGTCCCTTATTTTGTGTCCCAATAGATGCTGTGGTTTTTACAGAAAATGGGTGGTACTACCTTTCTGACTGAGGAGCGTTAAATTGATGCCTAGAACTATCTTACACTCTCCATGTCAGGATTGCTGGTCTTACTTTGTCTCATCAAAACGGGTCCACCGTGCTAGTCCTACCATTTTCTTACAAGCACCATACACCTAATCAAACCTAGCTTATTATTACTGCTTTTTTCACATAAGTACTTTTACCAATTCCAGTCCACTCAAATACTTATATGTATACCATGACAGAGTCTGTCCAATCTATGGCTCCGAGTCCCTGGCATCATGGGGTGCTAAGAATCTCCAGGTTTCAACTTGACTCTACTGCCAATGAGAGGGAGGGCTCTGGCAGTAGTAGTACTGGCCCCTCCCATGACCTCTCCTTATCTGTTAAAACTTCCTCTTTTTCTGTTCACTATACCAACATTCGTATTCTCTCTAGTAAACTCTCCTCAGTAGAACATCATCTGTCAAGTACCTGTCCTAATATCTTACTTCTCTCTGAGACACACTTGTCTAATGAGGTTCTCACTAGTCCCTTTTTCATATCAAACTATAACCTCCACTCACGATTCCGGTTCAAAGGTGGTGTTTGTGCTAATTCACACATAAACACACCTGTTGCATGCCTTATGGACCATGAGTCCCCAAACTTTGATGTTATGTGGCTCAAGGTCTGTCTCCCTACTTCCACACTTTTCCTCTGTTTTGCCTGTTATTCTCCTAATTTTACAAATTTTATATCATTCTTTGACTATTCAAACTCCTGCCATGAGACTTTGACATCCTCTCGCCCACAAGCCAAGATCCTCTACCTCAAGGTTTTCAATGTTCACCATGGGGAATGGTTGAATTCCTCCTATACGGATGGTGGAGGGATTGAAGCCTTTACATTTCCCATTCTCAAAGACTTAGAGCAAATTATCTCCCACCCTACCCACATTCCTGACCACTGTGACCACTCTCCTAATATTATGGATTTATTTTTCACCTCTAGTCTATCCAGCTGTAAATGCACAGTCTCACCCCAGTTCATTTGATCACACTCTCATAAATGTATCTACTCTAATGGTGCCTCCCCCTCCAGCAGCCCTTCTAAGTGTAAATACTGGCACCTAAACAAAGCTGATTGGAATAACTTACGAAACTACGTAACTACTTCTCGACTTTCCTTGTGTAAATTACTGTCTCATGTGTGGTGATGCTTCTGTCTCTGCCAAATGCATAACAGACGTTATTCTGGCAGGAATGGAAGCATTTATCCCCTCTTCCTCCAAGACGACCTCTTCATCCAATCCATGGTTCAACCATTCCTGTTCTGA
>JAYMFT010026991.1:0-16168 GCA_038088735.1 Panulirus argus
GACAAACTCTCGCCTACTTCGCAAGAGTTGATTAAGTTTATGTCGCTGGTGAGGACAAGATCAAGAATGTTTTTACCTTAGTTGGTTTTTTAACTAACTGTTCGAGAAAAGCGTCTTCAGTCAGTTCCGTAAGTCTCACTCCTTCTCTCTCGGTCACTAGTTAACGTGTTTCATAGCAGTGTCAGCCGAGACACCGCGGTGTCCCGCTTCCCTTGCTATTATCAAGACAGTGTGTACGTGTGTGAGAGATCACGGCGCGCCGGTGGGTTTGCTGCAGCCGCCGCCCGTAGCACTGGGGCAGAAATGGAATTCTCAGGCCCTGCCACCCTCTTGGATTTGGAGAACGATCCGGTACTAAGTGATGACGATGTGCCTTCTAGGGATGACTGCCCCCCCCCCTCTCCTGCTCGTTTTATCCAACCGGCCTCGTCGTCAGCGGCTATGGCGTCTACTGGCCCGTTCAAGCCTCCATCCCCTGGACGTGATATTCAAGCTACCACCCACACCAAGCGCCCCGTGGAAGGAGTCCTTAATAGCAGCGGTGAGTCCCTGTCCCCTGCCTTGAAATCATCGAAGTAACGGGAGGTTTCTACCGCTCAGCGTAGGGTCTCCCGGCAGGCTGCCCAGGAGTGCCCTCCCTCAGGGCCCCCTCACTCGGCAGAAACAACCACCCCAGCCTGCATTTTCACCTGCTCCTCGAAAAGATTACGTAAAATTTCTCTTTAAAGAGTCTCCCTCTGTGGATACGAAGCTTCTTTGGCTGGCGGAGGTCAACCGGGAGTTTCAACTTGATCGGGAACTGGCTGAAGTCAAGATGTCAGCACTGACTTCACGATTTGTATATATATCAAGACAACGCATGGACATCGTGGACAGGGTAAAGGTTGGTGGTTTTCTCTTCCTCTCCCTTGACGTGCAGGACTCATCAGACGGGCCCCGAAAATGCCCTAGTTACATTCTCACCCGTTACCCTCTCCAAGGAACTAACGGGTGTTTACTCCGCCCGTCGATTCCATATCAGAGTGGGAAGCCAATCAACAGGATAGTTAACACATGGACTCTCCCAGACCCACCTCCTCCGGCTGTCACTCTCAGCTTCCTCCCTGTCAGAAAACGGGGGTCAACGTGTGGCACGGCTGCCCTAGACGCCGGGTTCAGCTCCTGCCGCTGCCTCCGCACCGCCATCACCTTGCGTCGCCACGCCGCCCGCCTCTCCTACCGCTTCTGATTCCGCACAAATCCTTGCCCTCCGCAGTGCTGTCAACACTCTAACACCTCGATGTGTCTTATTCGAAGCACGCCTTGATGCCATTCAAGCCCTTATGGATGGCCTGGTTAGCAGTCACGCCAACGTTGAGGGTTCACTCGCTTCTCTCGTGGAGGCACAACAGGTCGTTATCTCCACCGTCACCACTCTCACGGAGAGGTTGGATGCTCTTGTCTCCCGCTTCGATAAGGTGGGTGACCCACCAGCCCCCTCACGTGACGCCATTCAGACCAACACCTCTACCTCATCTGGCTCTCGTAGACTGAAAAATACAGTTCGATAACCAGCTAAAGCTACACGTCATCTCGTGGAATGCCTGGGGAATCACAAATGCTAGTATATTTGCTGCAATAAAGAGCTATGTGTATCACCCATCATCCAGAAGTTCTCCTCATCCAGGAAGTCTTCGTGGGCCGACCTCCACTCCGACGGGAAGCACCTACAATCACCGGCTACGTCTCTTACGTTCACCAGGTCAGAAATTGTTTCATCAGTTATGTCCACTCATCGGTACCACATGAACTTCTCTGCTGCTCTAATGACGCCAAAACGACCTTCTAGCATCTGGAGGTGACAGTGGGACCTAGTAAGATTCGACTGTGTAATGTATACTGTGCCCCTGTTAAGATAAATCTCTCCGCCCTTCCTCCTCCTACATTCCGTGGAATGGTGTACGTGGGAGATTTCAAGGCTCGACATCCGGCTCCGACTTCAGTGCATCCGTCGTCATCACCTTTCTTGATGGAACACTGGTGGTGCCACTCACTCACGCGGAGGCACCCTAGACCACATCCTCACGTCTGGCCTGGTGGCAGCCCAAGTCAGATGCTCCTCCATCACTACCCTTTTTTCTGATCATTTTGCTCTCAGCTTCCAGTATTCACTACCAGCAGGACCGTCCCCGTCACACAGTCGCACTCGCATCACTCTTCCTTCAGAAATATTGCCCTACCTACATTGCCCTCCTCCCCTTATTCGACATAGAGTCATCTAAGGCATCATATTCCAGTCTTGTCAAATCAGCAAAGGACTTCTATATTCGCTACGTTTCCAGACCGCACATCAAACGTCGCCCCGAATCCTACTCCTGGACCCTCGATAGGCGCATCCTCCAGGCGGAGAGGAAGGCGGTGGAGGATGGTCTAATCTTTCAAGGGGACCCGATACATAGTCAGCATTACTCAATAGAAATGGTGACAAAATCTCTATTCGTTGATACAAATCTTTATTCGTTGATACAAAACTTCGCTAGTAATGTTCGCTGGCTGTTTGTAAGTATGTACCCCTTTTTAGATGAAATATCTCTCATTTCTTGTCATTGTGAGTGTATGGTCATACTGAAGACTATCTCTACAAACTCATATTGGTCCTCAGTGATTGAGAATTGATTTTTATGCTAGATGATGCTTCGTATTCATATATTTTTAAATTATAAAAACACTATATAACCAATGTCAGGTTTATATCTAAACCAGGTTATAGATACAATTATGCTGAATTAACTTTAAGAAAATATTCTTATATTATTATGATTATGATTTTGATACTATATAATCCTGAGAGTAAGACACTGGAAAGTGATGTGCAGCAGACCAGCTGATGGTTGCAAACAACATGGCCGCCAGCATGGGGATGCGGCGGCTATCCGTTGTCAAGACCTTCCACCGCACTTCCTCCATTACACACCACATCAGACTCTTTAGGACGAGTAGCGCGAGCCTGTACCTATGTTACCAATCCTCACCAAAGATCGGTCGCCTAAAGCTGCTGTCAGAACTGTGGGATAAGGGTAAGTGTCGGGCATGAGCGGTAGTTATTACGTCGTCTGCATTATTACGTAAGTCAGTTTTAAAGATACGAGAATTAATTTCTCCCATGGTATTAATTCGTATTACGAGCTTTGTAATTATGAAAAAAAGGTAGATATAGGCGTTCGGTTTTGTTTGAGGGAATAGCTTGGTAGTTTCATCACATGGTCGCTGGAATTAATCGTCCTCCTTGTTAGGAAGTAACATTTAATTTTGTGAGTTCGCCACAGCTTAAAAACAGCCTGAACAGAGTCTGTGGGCCTGTATGCTTAATAGAAGTCATTTAGACCGGCGCTGATGGAAATGCAGCATTATTGGTACGTAGAAAGATAACTGATAATGGTGAGTGTAGTGAACTTCAGGTTAACTTAACATGGAAACTGGGTGAGGCATTTCTAGAGACTAACAGAACCGTTTGATAGAAATGAACCAGTCACCCTAAGTCGAGCATCTCTCTCCCTGGCATTAAACATTTACAGCTGATGACACCTTATGGCTCTAGTCATGTGTATGATTACAATTAAATAGGAGTATATTCTTTAGGGTTCAAAAGGTGAGAGTATTAAGCTTTTTTGAAATGCGGTTAATTGACTTATGTTGATATCTAATTTGAAAGATGAAATTGTTAGGTGATTAATGCTTTGGTTATGTACTAGTTTTTGTAACCGTTTGTGTCTCCCTCAGAATGTGCGGGATTCTAATTTGCTCCGTATATTGAACAAAGAAATTTGTGTACTCTTTTCCTCACAGATCATTGAAATTAGGAAGTAAAATTCCTCAAAATATATAAATTTATTGCTATTCTATTTACAGGTAGGTTTATAAGACCAGTACAAAAGTTAGAGTTCCACACATCATCAAACCTTCAACAGCGGGATTATTATGAAGTTCTTGGGGTTGCTCGTAATGCCTCTAACAAGGATATTAAGAAGGCGTACTACCAGTTAGCTAAAAAGTACCACCCAGATGTCAACAAAGATGATCCTGCAGCACAGAAAAAGTTCACAGAAGTATCAGAAGCTTATGAGGTAAGATAATTATTCTCTTTTTATAATTAGGCATACAAAGAGGAATTTGTTAATTATTACAGTAGTAAAGTAATATGGCTTGTGTACCCATTGGCATTCATAAATTTTATGTTCATTTGATAAATTTGCGTGTCAAATATATTTTCTTTACTTATATAAAGATTTTGAAAACCTTGAAACTCTTTTGTGGAATTCCTAAGGAGCAGTTCTTTTTCCAACCCTCTTCTGTCTACTCCTTTATGATCTCCCATTACCTCAAGTAACCCAAAACACTTGATCATAGTGACCAAGAAAGTTTTGAATTGATAAAATTCCTCTGCATATATCCAAATGAGATTGTAGACTCATTTTAAAGATTTTTTTTGCAGGTTTTAGGGGATGAGGAGAGGCGCAGACAATATGACACTCTGGGACACACCGCAGAACAGATGGGCAGAGCAGGTGGTATGGGCAGTGCAGGAAATCCATTCCAGTCTGGATGGAGCTACCAGACCACAATTGACCCAGAGGAACTTTTCAAGAAGATCTTTGGTGACTTCCGTAGAGCTGGAATGGACATGGGAGACCATGACTTTGCTGAGTCTGCATTTGGATTTGGTTCTGCTCAGGAGGCATGTAATCAGCTTTGGTTAATTTGTTATTGAGAATATGAAATTGATAATTTAGTACTAATGGAAGATAAGGATTCATTGTTAATGGATACTTGGAATGTTTACATCATCAGTGTTGAAGGCTTGTAATTTACTTTAAAGTAGAGTTGCTATATCATTCGTAAAAGGGAATATGATGGATGGTGTACATTATTGGTTATCTGTGAGGGAGCTAGATCAGGGCCTAGATCATGAAGATTACTGTTCATAAGTGTTGGAAAAATGAATGAATGGACCAGGTTCACATTATTATTTTGCCATATCAAATACCCAACATCGTTCTTGTATTTCACAATGACAGCAGAGGAAAATGAATTAAGATTCATAACCCACGGGTAGGAACGTACTGTGGCATGTAAATGCAAACATATATTTTCCTGCTGAAAAAATTAAGTTTTACACATTCTAGTATGTGATTTTAGTAATTACTTGGATATCAGTATTTCAGCATGTATGTACATATGGATGGAATGCAGTTCCAGATGATTTTGCCAGTGCATTCTTATTTTAATCACTTGATGGTGGCTGATTATAAATAAAAGTTCTGGTATTTTAAAATTTGGTAAGGTTCCAGTGTATGGGTACCACCTAAAATATGCTTTGGTTGTTTCATATGACATCAGAAATATAGTAAATTTAGGTTTCTATGTTTAGGTAATGTTTTTATAAATTCTGTTGATTTTTAAGTGTTTCCCTTTACTTCTATAGTATCTCACAAAATTTTCCCAATCAACACAGTCCTCCTTACTATCAGTGTAGGTAAGGTCTGCTTGGATTCTGTTTCTATTAAAAGTAGCTATTTAGTGTACCAAACAGGCCTTCATGTAAGCAATATTGGTTGGTATTTCCTTTATTCACATCCATTTGAGTGAATGAAGCCTTTTCTTTATCTGTTCCTGGTTTTGCCGCACTAATTTACGAAATGGCAAACAGTTGTAAGAAAAGGAAAGATTTCCTTGGCATATAATGATATTATTGAACAATATACCCTTTGATTAATGACAGGGCTTGGTGTTTTCCTCATATCTTTACAATGCTGCCAAACAGTCCCCCCTGTGATTAATGATAATGTTTGATATTACCGACAGCAGATGCTATTGTTATTTCCTGAGGATTACTAATTAAGGGTATCATTATAAAGAGTTTATACTATATTGCCTTAGTATTACTATTCATTTAGTTAAATCAGAAGCCTTTTATGGAATAGTAGGGTAACATGACGATGTGAAGAGGAGGAAGGCATTAAGAATACTGTAAGAGCAAGATCCTCCCTCTACTCTTCCTTTTCCTTTCTCCCTCCTCCTTTTTCTTCCATTCTTCCTCCATCCTCCACCTTCCTTCCTCTCCTCCTCCTCTGGTAATTGTTATCACATCTTTCATTGTAAACCATCAAAGGTTTTGTTTTGTCCCAACAGATTACCCTCAACTTAACCTTCTCTCAAGCAGCTCGAGGAATCAATAAAGATGTTTCCATCAACACTGTAGATATTTGTCCAAAATGTTCAGGAAACAGATGTGAACCAGGAACAAAGGCTGTTCGTTGCCAGTATTGTAATGGTACAGGCATGGAAACTATCAGCACAGGTAAAATGAGTTTCAGATTGTCTTATTCTTGTATCTGTCTTTATCCATCTGTTTGAGCTCATCTTCTCTAACTATTGTTTCTGGTAAAATTTTATTTCCCTTGTATGCCAGGAAGACTTCTTGCTTGCTGTTAGAATTATTATTTGGAAGACCTGCTTGTGTAATTGTGTACTTGTAAATGTGTATTTATGCTGTATGGGAAGGATGTTTTATTCTCATGGGGCCCCATCTCAGGAGTGCAACTTGACAACCACTAAACTGCTCGCTCACTACTCAGTGGTCAGTAACCCTCCCGATGCCCTGGCTGGTAGTACTGGTAATATACCTCCTTGGTTGTTGGCTGCCAACCAACTGCTACCTACTACATATTCTGTAAATCTTAGAATTTGTTATACAGATTGAAGCAGTTACTGTTAGTCATGTGATGTCGTCTTTAGGTAGAGTTATTGGTCATTCAAGATCTATGTGACTTTACAACTTCATATTTGTGGTTAGTCCTTCATATTTATGCTTGTACTCTCTCTCTCTCTCTCTCTCCTCTCTCTCTCTCTCTCTCATGTACAACCAAAAATAATAGTGATATTATAGCAACATGAAGCCCTTGTCAACTTTTTAGTATAAGTTCTTGTGCTGCATAGGTTATAATCCTGAGAGCAGTTGTGGCAGTTTTTGATTCATTAATATACTTTAAATTTTGTTATTGTTATTGTATACCCCAGTACCTTTTTTATTGGTTTCTCGAGAAAAGAAGATTCACTTACATGAAATAGTCAGTTAGTGCATATGTTTTTCCAGAATTAACTATTGTTAGCCATTCTACAGGTCCATTTGTGATGCGTCAGACATGTCGTTACTGTCATGGGACACGGATGCATATTAAATATCCGTGTTCTGAGTGTGAGGGTAAAGGTCAGACTGTGCAGAGAAAGGCAGTCACAGTTCCTGTTCCTGCAGGTATGTACTAATGATAAGAAAATGGTGGTTGATATATGTATTATGGGATAACTTGTATTTGGGTAGAGTGAATTGTTTATTTTTATAAAATTAATTCCACTAAGCCTTATATAAGATCTGTTGATTTAAAGTGACTCTTTTACATAGTTATTGCACATCCACTCTCCAGCTGTCATTTACAAATTAGCAAAACCAGTACCTGGTATTGGGGTTTCCTAGGCCTGGTCTATGTCTCTTGCCCCAAATTTAATGTCTTGTCACAGTCCTTCACCCACATCTAGATGTCAGACTTGCACTTCATCTTTTTTATATGTTTGGTGTATTGGCACACTATACTACACAACTTTCTTACCCCAGGATCCTTTCAGTGGGACTCTTGCAACACTTTGGAAGCTGACCCATTCACACGTGGGACCACAGGTTAAGAAGAGTGATAATGTTTAGTTTGGGTCTGAGGTGTGTGTGTAACACAGTTAAGGAATAAATGTTTATTGTGTTTAGTATGTATGTTTTATCTTGGGTATGTAATGTCTTGTGATATGTTGAAATGGTATTTGTAGAGCTGGAGAGATGGCTAGTGTCTAGAATGTGGAAGAAATAACGTAACTCTTATATGCCTGGGAGTGTAATTTCAGCTGGATTATGTATGGTTTAGTGGTGTTTAATTCTAGCTTGGGAAGGCTGTTGTTTAGATTGTTATTATAGTGGGCATATCTTTTGTTTTAATGTCATGCCGTGTTAACTAGAGAAGGGAATATGCAGGTATGGGTTGTTGAAATTTGTTGGTTAGCTTTTTATCTCTGCTAGGGGTTCTGCTTTGGGGTTGATAATGGGTTTTTAAGTGGTTTGGATGCGGTGGTTCTAGTCCTGTCACAAAGAACTGAGATTCAAACCTTTTGAAGTGAGATATGTATTTGTTTTTATTGTTTAGGTGTTGAATTTTGAGATTCGTAGGCAGCCAACAGTTGTGTCCTGCAGCTTTGTTATATTTGCTTTTGACAGGGTGAATGACTAGGCAGGTGAGGCATAGTTTAGAGGAGACAGATTAATTGTTTGTAGAGAAAAACAAGGGCTTCTTTTTCATGTCCAAAACTGTTACTGGAAAGGGTTCTGAGGACATATATTTTCTTTATGGCCTTTGTGTTGATGTTTGGGGTGTGGGGAGAGATTGTTGTGTTTATTGTACATAATGCTCAAAACAGTTGGAATCTTGTTGCATGAGAACTGTTTAACCATTCAGGTTTATGGAAGATTGTAGGTTGGATTCATGTCTGTCCAGGGTGAAGAGGATGATGGTGAATATTTTCGGGGATTCACTTCATCTCTCATAGTGCTTTCTATGCATTATTGAAACATACCTCATGTTTTTTGAAAGTTTGTTTATTTTATCATGGTTGTTTATCATTTTTTGGTTTAACAAGAAAGTACCAGGAACACACTACTGAGCCTTAGAGGAAAAGTCATCTCTTGGCTCCTTCCGCTTTTCTGTGTTTTGGAAGTAATAATGCTGGATGGGTGGATTTCCAACTCTGCTCCTCTAAGTCATCTGAGACATGCAGGAGACATGTGTTTACTCTTCTTTTCCCCAGTTCCCTTTGAATATTATGTGAAACTATTGATAAGAAATACAATGTGCGTGAGTGAGACTATGCATATCGAGGGAAAGTTGTAACTGTCTTCTCTAAATTTTCAAGCTAAAGAAGTTATCAAATCTTTATTTTCATGAAGGTGTGGAAGATGGACAGACCTTAAGAATGACAGTAGGAAGAAAAGAAGTTTTTGTACGAATCAACGTGAGCAAGAGTGACTATTTTCAGCGAGATGGTGCTGATGTTCACACAGATGTAACAATCTCTTTAGCCCAAGCTGCTCTTGGGGGGGGAACAAGAATACAAGGCATTTATGAGGATATCACATTACAGGTAATTATATATTGGTGTATTCCAAGAGATTGTCTTCGTATAGTAGTTGTGGGCCTAATAGGCAACTGAAGTGATGCACAGGGACTGAGTTGGGAGATATGGTGTGACTAATAAACTAACATGGAATTACCTTTGTTGCAGCAATTCTGTTAAATCTCATCACATGTGTTTATTTATTATATTCACCCTTGATATCTTTCTGTAAACCTTCATAGTTTACCTTCCGTTTTGTAGACTGGTACTTAGTTCTGCTCTACCATCTCACCTGAAGTTATAACCCTGGCACAGTATATATATGTACATAACATGACAGCTAGAGACAGTTTGAGCAGATGTGGCCTTTTTTCGTCTGTTTCCTGGCGCTACCTCATTGACGCAGGGGTTGGTGATGCTGCTTCCAGTGGGACGGTGTGGTGCCGGGATTGGATGAAGGCTAGCTAGTGTGAATATGTATATATATGTATATCCCTGGGGATAGGAGAGAAAGAGTACTTCCCACGTATGAAGAAAATAATGATGGGGTGCGTGAAAGATTTGATATGGCAGGGAATGCAAAGGGAATGAATTGTGGTGTGGTAAAATGGGTGAAAATTAATACTTTGAGATGGTTTAGGCATATGGAAAAAGTAAAGAAATGGAAATTATTATGATGTAGGATGGCATAAAGTTTGAAGAGATAATGGATTAGCTTATGATGAGTGTGGATGTGACTTAAACAAGGCAGTTGATAAAAAAGTGGTCAAGAGAAGGAAAGTGTCCCTTTAAAAGTCATATAACATTGTTTGTAGTATCTTCAATAGGTACCTGAAAAGAGTCTCTATCACCAGGATTTTGATGCTTGAATAATCTTACTTTTAACAATAAACATATCTTTAGATAATCCTGCTAGCAATCTGCAGAGGGAAGTGTTTATATGTTACTTGGATTTTGATGCTTTTAGGTATTTTCTTGTTTCTTTAGATCCCTGAGGGCACACAGTCGCACTCCAGAATCCGTTTAAATGGAAAAGGAATCAAACGAGTTAATTCTTATGGTTATGGGGACCACTATGTCCATGTGAAAATAAGAATACCAACCAAGATGTCACCTGAACAAAAGGCACTGATGACAGCATTAGCAGAGTTGGAAATAGACACTCCAGGAACAGTAAATGGAATCACATACACCAAAGATGGTAAGTACAAGCAGAATATATAGTTAGTTTAAATGTTTAGTAGCTTCACTTTTTTAGTGAAAGCAGAAGGTTCTATATAATCCTTTTTCTTTGAGTTAGCAAAACTAATATACAGGATTTTTCCTTATGTATTTAAAGCATTTTTGTTTAATTCATGAACTATGGAGAAAGTGAAGATCTAAAAATTTTATGTGACAAGTGACATTCAAAAATTGAATTTTTAAAGATTTTACCTGTCCACCCTGGGTTGAATGTGAACATGATTTATGTACTGCTAGTAGGAAAACAAGTGCTGTGTGTTTATTTGGTAAAGTAGCAGAGACTTTAGGCAGAATGTTCAAATTTTTTTGTGTGGTTTAATATGTAAATGACCAATTATTTGAAAAAAAAAAATTCTGCTGCCAACATGTTTTGATTAAAGGAAATTAGGCACAGAAACATATCATTATATTAATTACCTCTGTTTTCCATGAATATATTTGATTGACAAAAGTTACTGTATATTTTGATATGGTATTTTATGTACAGTACCTGCAGAAAGTCTGAGGAATGGATAAAAAAAAATTCTTTAGTTCTTAGTGTGTCCACCAAGTGCCTTCAAAACAGCTTGTATGAATTGCAGCATAGAGTCAGTAAGGTTTCTGCAGTAATCAAGGTCAATTCCATTCAACCAGATATCTCTGATGGCTTCAAGAAGGCTAGGAATTGAAGAGGCATTCTTTTCTTGAAGTTTATGCTTCATGTGAGACTACAGCTCCTCATTGGGATTCAAGTCTGGTGAATTCCCAGGCTAGTGAAGGACATTCACCTGCTTGTCTGACAACCATTTCATGACCTTTGCCTTTTGACATGGTTTACTGTATTGCATAAAGAAGTTGCAGCCATGGATCTCATAAAAATTCATCATGTAGTCACGAAGAACTTCACTGTAGCCGTCTCCCTTTATTGTGATGTCTTGGTAAGCACATGAAATGCCCCATGTCCTATCCTTCCACTGAAGCAACCTCAAATCATGACAGTCTGGGTGTTTGACAGTCATTTGCACATAATGGGGGTCAAGGGGATTCATACGTGAAGGACATATCAACTTGCCACGCCTCACTGCACCACACTGGAAAGTCAACTCATTGCTCCATAAGACCCTTCTCCAGTCCTCAACAGTGAAATGTTTGTAGTTCCTTGCAAACCTGAGATGAGCAGCACACATCTTGCAAGTCAGTAGGGGTTATGTGGGTTGGAGAACAAAGTGGCAGGTTCAGGTTTTTCTGGCAGTGCTCTTGAATGGTGCATTTTGCAACACTTCTGAGGAGGTTGGGATAGGCTTGCTTCAATAATCTTGCTGTGTTGCATGGATTTATCAATACTTGCCACTTGATAAGCTTGTCAGTAGTGGCTGAAGTCTTTCTGGGATGCCCTGGTACAGATTTCCGAGGTGGAACTTCCCCATGTGGGATATTCTTGGCTTTTGCAACGAGGATGTATATGGCTGACTTGCTCACCCCAGTACTCTAACAAATCTCCCTTTCCAACATTTTTGCCTCCCTTGGGTTAAGAATCTGAGCCTTTTCTTGCTGGGTGAGGTTCTTGTGCCCCATTCTAAGATGTGGGTGGGTGGTAATTCAGCAGCTCATAGTAGTATGCGTCTTCTCTCTAGCTTGTCCCATGAGGCACTGATGCTCTCCTCAGTCCGTGGTGATGGGATCACCAGGGAGAGTTCCTTAATTCTAATTGAGCGAGATCTGAGCATTCGGTAAGCTGATAGCCGCTGAAATTCAGAAGACACCCAACTACACAACAAAAGGCCACATGTTCCTCAGACTATCCGTGGGTACTGTATATTAAACTGAAAATGCCATGGTCACATCAATTTTTGGGTAGAATTTCAATGATTTTGATATATCCTGGTGACAGTGAAATCATTATTGATATAAACTTCTGCAATTCAAGGTAATCTGATTAGTTTCTGTAGAGAAAGCCAAGTGGTCACAAATCCAGCATTCCACCGGTATATGACCACAGCCAAACAGTATCTGAAAAATTAAAGAATCAGAATGCATCTGATGTGTTTAAGATCTTGAGAATTATTAGGTGGCATTGTGTGGCCTGGCTATGGGTGGGATGACGAAGTCATTGGCAATTGATGGCTCTTGATAGGTGGGGAGTTCCAGCAAGCTGTTGCTGCATCCACTGTGTTGGTTAGTTGTGAAGCATTAAAGGCATAAACTTCACCAGAGGATCGTAATCCCTAGAGATCCATGGAGATTCTCTTGTAGCTCATAGGACACTTCCTCAGAGAGAAACAGTTTTTCATTCCTTAAAACTCCTATTTTTTTGCCAGTCACCATGAAACGGCTCACCATAATGTTGTTGGCTTGAGATCCATCTTGCTGGGCCTGTCTTCTTAAGTGGAAACTCTCTTTCTGAAAAGACAGTTTAGATTTTACAGAGATTGTTTTAATCTTATTGAAGTTGATGCCCATTGATATGTTTTAAGGTTTTTGGTATGGGGTTAGTACTTTGTTCATTTATTCATTGCAGTAAAACACAATTGACTTGGACTTTGGCATATGGTTTCATGTCCTGATTGTCAAAAATGCTGGCCCTTAGGTGTATAGAGGCATCAGTAACTTTTTAGATCATATTTATAATCTCAGGTTACCATTTATAACATCCATAGAGGTTATGCTGCCTGGATGGTTGAAATTTGTTCATGCATTAAGTTACCTGTCTTTGATATTGGTCCTGGGCTTGATGTATGGGTGTTTGTAAGGCACTTGATGTTTTGCATTGGTCTTTGCTAAGTTGATGGTTAAACTACGTCAGATGGCTTCTCTAAGATGGTTATTGGTGATATAGAGCATATCTTTGGTTTAAAAAGATACTCATTTGGAGAGAAAATCTCTGATGACTTGCATCACTTTTGAGACATTTCAGAATACCAGGGATAATTCTTATGACAAGATCAGATTTCTTGAATGTATACGGAGTGTAATGTTGTTTGCAGACTTAGGCCATAAGTAGTAGTGTTATATGTAGCTCCAAAGAAAAGCTTTAACTGCTGTTCAGCCAGAACACAAGACATGCTTGATGCCTTTTAAGCTGTAGAAAGTTTTGGAGAGGTTGCCAATAAGAAGGATTGTTCCCATCATGCTGTCTGTTAATGACAGACATGTTAGAGTTGCTGCACTTAAAATGAGTATGGTGACCCTTTTAACTCTTAAGAAAGGCCTTTGTATGGTTGATGAAGTGAAAAGCAGGCATTTGTGGAAAACATTGTATATCACTGAAACCATCAGTTTGTACATTTATTTGGACTACATGGTTATGTTTAGAGATAATGACTAGGAAAAATAGTAATTTTGCTCACTGAAAGTAAGCAAAATGTATGGTATAAAGAAAATGTGGAAGGATAAGAGATGGGAGCTCTCATCATTTAGATATATGTGAAAAGTGTAAGTTGGAATGTATGTAATAGCCAGATAAATATAGGAAATGAAATTTAGGTGGGAAATAAAATTTAGATCATTCACTTGTGTTGCCTATTATAGATCGAGATTACTGAAAAATTGTTAGATATTATTTGTATCATTCTTTACTTCTTGTTGAAAATACTGTGCTCAGTTGAAAATAATCATATTGTTCATTCAACATATTCATTTTTTACATGTAAAGATTTACAAAATTTTTCTAATAAAAAAAAGATCATGTTTATATATCAAAACTCAGGAAAATCTTATACTAGGGAAGCAATTTCAAAAAAGGTGAAGTTATTATTAAGTTGACTAAGATTTATATTTATTGTTGCAGCGTGAACTGAATTCCTTTCAGAGTAATTCACTTTATTGTACATTAGTAAGACACCACTGGATCTCATTATAGAAAAGCTTCTCCGTAAGATCAAACCATCACAAGAAGAGTAAGTGATTCCTCCTGTTTCCTACAGGACGGAAGCAGGCCTATGAAGAACAGGCAGCACAGACGAGATCCTCGGGAGACCCTCGATCTGCGGCCCAGCGAGGCTCACAATCACAAACTGCCTCTTCTGGGCTCCAGGAAGATTCAGACGAGGGTCTCTTGACCAAAATTAAACGTGCAATTTTTGGGTAGGGTTAATTTTGTTGACTAAATAATGATAATTTTAGAGGTTGTTGTTGTATGTAGTAGATTGGCTGACTTCAGGTCCTCTTAGAAATGCTGTTTTGGACAAAAAATGCAGTTATCCTGGGAATAGATATTTTCTTTTCTCTCCTTTGATGATTCTCTCTCCTGGCCACATTTCATACTTCATCCTCCCAAAGCTATCACACATGCTGTATATTTAGTACTGAACAATGTTTGGATTTTCAGTTTGCTTTCTCTGGTGCTATGCTTTCAAGACCTCCTTTACCCATATGGGGTTTTTCATCTGCTGGGACAACCTTCATTCTCTTGCACATTTTTTCTAAACATCCTCACCATTTCCCAGTTGAGTGAGGTAGCTTGAAGAATAGATGACAGGGCCTTAAAGGGAAAATTCCTCACTTGACTCCTTTCTCTGTTCCTTCTTTTGGAAAGTAATACAGGAAGGGAGGTTTTCCAGCCACCCACTTCCGCCCCCTTAGTCGATTTGCATGATATGCAGGGAATTCTTTCTTCCCTATCCCCAGGAAACAGATGAAAAAATGCCCATCCACTCATATACACACATACATACATACATACACACACATCCACATACATATTCATATCAACATATACATATGTACATACATATACATACACATATCATCTGTAATACTATATCTGGTAGGGGTTTTCATGTTGATGGTATGTATATGCCAAGGGATATGCCAGGGGTTTACTAGGCTGTATACAGTGATCCAACTGTTACCATGTATTTTATTATATATTTATTTTGGCACATGAAAACTGAGTTGAGAACGTGATGTATATTACCATTTCTTTTAGAGTAGCAAATGTTTTAATATGAATATTGGGCATATCTCTGTAAAGAAAGGGAACCTTTCTTTACAGAGATATAGATGAACTTGTAATTTCTCTGGGAATCTCATGAATTCATTGGCATTGTCAGTGATTTTAGTGTTATGGAGAATAGCTTTTTAGCTTCTGTTTCAGAATGAGTCATATCCTTAGGTTACAGGGGTGTCTGTTCTTTGTCTGCTGCTGTTTCCTTCAACCTGCTTATGAAAGGCTGGATATGCCAGCATGTAAATCATCCAGTTGACGGTACCACCTCAGTTGTTCATGGGGGCCAAACTTGGTCTTGCATTAGTAAAGATAGCTCCAAAATTATATCAGTTTGTAATGCAAATCATTATCAACAGTGTCTCTATTTATAAGTGTCATTTTTGTGAGATTTGGTGACACCCATGAAAGAGTTTTTTCATGGTGTTAAAGCTCTTGTAGCTTTTAAGAAAAGTTAATAAAGATGACTGAACATATGGCTTCTTACCCCCCCCCCCCGGAACTGATGTGAAAAGTTATTAAATCCAAGCAGAGCACAAAACATTCCAGAGACCTAGAAGGGATACTTGACACGTAAGAGGATAGAAACTTGTGGCTCGCATGAATAGCATAATTGTTTTTGTTTCATATGAAATGTGACCATTGAAAGATATCCAAAGTAGATTTTTTTTTTGTGGCTCTCTAAATATATATATATATATATATATATATTTTTTTTTTTTTTTTCTTTTTTTTCCCCCATACAAATTCGCCTTTTCCCGCGTCAGCGAGGTAGCGTTAAGAACAGAGGACTGAGCCTTAGAGGGAAAATCCTCA